>CAUZXS010006662.1:0-77500 GCA_963585895.1 Sepioteuthis lessoniana
ACAACAAAAGATAAAAGTGGAAATCTGTATGGATGATAATTTTACAAGGACAGAAAATTTATTGTTCTCTTTTAATGTTTAAAGAAAGATTATCTGGCAATTTTTTTCGTATCTGAATTCTCCAGAAATCTACCACTGGTCTTCGTGTAACTTGTCGATTAGCGTAACGGTTATCGTCGTAGGAAATGGGATCGGCGTCCCGAGTTCAAATCGTGGACTAGACTGTTTGAGTTTCACTTCACGCTAATGCCCTAGGAAAGTCCTCTCCCCCCAACAACTATGCGTAAATAGTAGGAATTTAAACTAGATTTACTCCACTTAAAAATCCACATTAGCGGAGAGTAAGGGTCTGAGAATTTTATGATATTAATTTTATTACTTTAATCAATTCAAATCGAATTTATTTTATATTTTTACTCTATTTCTGGATGTAAAAAATATTTTTAATGATTCCTTTTCACGTAATATTTTAAAAAGTAACTTATGCTTAGGTCGAATAATTTTTAGACATAAAATTTGTTTCGATCTTAAAACGGAATTTACTTATGTTTATCAAATGAGGCTTACAGATACCTTCTGAAATCACTCATCTAAGAGCTATGTCAGGATGGCCCTGTGGTCAAACTTGGCAGACGCAATAACTGTATTTACTTCAGTTCATCTACGAGCTATTGTAGTATGTAGCCAACCATACTGTTTCTATTATAATCTTATAAAAATGTTTAAACTAAAAAAAAAAAAAAAAAAAAAGAAAGAAAATATTGACTCAATAACTCAAAAGAAAACCCAGGACTCAAATGCTTTGATAGACCACATGCAAAAATATGCCACCCTATCGACAGGAGCTATAGAATACGCCGACTGCATCTCTACAGAGAAGTAAGACACCCCACAGCGGGTGACCTGGGTATGATACTAAACTGCATCTGATGGTGAGGCTCCAGTCTAGGAACTCTGCCATTACCCTCAGGTTCAATCTGACCCGGAGTGGTAGTACCTGTTAGGGTACTATCTATGGGTAAAATAGAACTGTTTAATCATTTACTGTACTTGAAAGCATTTTACTGTATGGAACCGAATGATTTGTTTAAAATTGAATTATTAATATTGGATTGCAATGCTTGTAACCATTTAGCAGTATGAGAATAGAACTTTAGTTCACCAGACATTGGTATAATGGTTAGAGTGTTCGCCAATGGCCCGTCATACCAAAGACTCCAAAAATGTAACTTGATGCATTATAAGGACTACAGTCGCCAACTTACTTTGTTTGCAATACTTGAAACCATTTAATTGTGTGCAAACAATAAATAGCAATCGTTGAAACCATTTAACTGTGTGCAAACAAATGTGCTTTGGCTCATTTGAGAATGTTGCCGACAAAGTATTCGTCGACAAATCATTATATATATATATATATATATATATATATATATATATTGTCATCCACAGACAAACTGTTTCGTTGTATTACAACTCATCAGTGTGGCTAGAGACACAAGATACTTCAAACTGGGATCGAAACCCGGTTAACTTTACGTCAGCCTGATAACATACCTGATAGCCATCGACAGTCTCAGCGAAGAAATTTTAACTCATATGTATTAATTTTTCCTTTGTTTAAAATTACGCTACCGGTTACCGGAGTGCCCAATTCGTTAGATGAGCTTTGCATTATGCGAGTGGCAACCGTTTATATATATGTATATAAACAAGATTTGACATTAGATAACGTACAGGGGTTGATATGCTATAAAACACAACCAATCAACCAACCAACCAACCAACTAACCGATTAATTTATTTGGCCGGGAGATGAATGGAATGGAAATAATATTTGTTTACAAGGGGTGCGTCAAGTAGATAGTTGGAAAAGCACTGGTTTTAAATTATCACTCAAAGAGAGCACTTTACAGCTTCTCTTTGGTATATATAGATTGCCAAAATCCTTTTTCTTGAGAGGGTGAGTCCCTTTGATATAGTGGCTAACATGCTGGATTGCGATATCGTTGTAAGTGAGTTCGAAATCCAATCGCACTATTACGTTCACTTTCCCACAAATATCCTTGAGAATGAATTCTCTAACCCCCCAGCTATGGTTTAAATACTACAAGTATTGTTCTTCAAGGCTATCGATGGAAGTCTGATCTATCCAATAAAATAAAACGGGGTTTCTTCTAAGCTGTGGTTGTGTCAATACTACAGTATGGATGCACCACATGGACGCTAACAAAACGCATAAAGAAAAAAACTAGATGAGAACTTCATGAGAATGCTATGAGCTATCTTGAACAAATCGTGGAAGCCACGTCCCACGAAACTATAGCTGTACGGCCACTGACTTCTCATCTTAAAATTATCCAGGTGAGACGAACAAGACATGCTGGAGAAGCAAGGACGAACTCAAGTGACATTCTTCTATGGATCCCTACACATGGCCGTGCCAGTATTGGCCGACCAGCAAGAACTTATCTACATAAGCTCTGTGCAGATAGAATATAGTTTGGAAGACGGGAGCGATGGATGATAGGGACGTATGGAGAGAGAGAGAGAGAGATAGAGAGAGAGAGGGAAAGCCGTGCTGGCAGCGCGACTTGATGATGATGACTGTTCTTCAATAAGGATGGCTCTTGCATTAAATAACCCACAAGGGTTGATATGCCATAGGAAACAAAGAACAAGTAAACAAACCCAATTTCTCTTGAGGTTTTCAGATCATTTGTAACTAAGTGATAATGGACGGTTACTGAAAAAATTCTCTATCAGTTGAGATGTACAGGATGTTTTAAAAACACCGATATCATTTAAGATGTAAAGGATGTTTTAAAAATGGACATCATTTAAGATGTACAGGGTGTTTAAAAAATGGATATCATTTGCAATAAACAGGATGTTTAAAAAAAACCTGATATCATTTAAGATGTGCAAGATGTTTAAAAAACTGATATCATTTGCAATAAACAGGACGTTTAAAAAACTAATTTCATTTGAGATGTACACTGTGCAAATCAAATGAAATCAGTACATTGTACAGGGTGTTTAAAAAACAGATATCATTTGAGATGTACAGGGTGTATAAAAAACTGATACCATTTGGGGTGTACAGTGTGTTAAAAAACTGATATCATTTAAGATGTACAAGGTGTTCTAGAAAAATCATTTCGTAATCGAACTAATTTGACCAATTTTTGTTAAATTTTACAGTATCTTTACAAAGAACTCTAAATTCTGTTTGATATTTGAACACTTTTGCTTTTCCATTGAACAGCATTTCTATAACTGGAAAAAAAAAGCAAAAAAACAAAAACAAAAACAAAAAAAAACAAACAAGCAAAACAAGCAAAAATAAAATTTAAAACATTAAACCTAGAATTTTGAGTTGTTTCTACATATACTGTTAGGATTTAAGATAATTTGAAATGTACAGTGTGTTTCAGAAAAAATTGATATCATTTTGTAATCTAATAACTTGACCAACTCTTGCTTTTGCTTTTCTCGTAAATGGTATTTCTATACCAAAAAAACAAACAAACAAACAAACAAACAAAGCCTTAAACATAGAATTTTGAGTTGTTTCTACACATGCTGTTAAAATTTGAGATCATTTGTATGAAAATTGGTCAAGTTTATTAGATAATGAAATGATATCAAAATTTTTGAAACACTGTATAATTATTGCAAGAGTTCATGGTTGATAGGACCTTTGTTATCTAAATCCTATAGGCAAAGTTGAGCAAGAGAATATACTAGTGAAAACCTTGGGGAAAGAAGCAAAGGTGGGTATAGTAGTTTTGAATATTAGCTCGGAATTTCAGAAAAGGCGTATAAATGTTAAACAGAATTTCGAGTTATTTCTACACATACTGTAAAAATTTAGAATCATTTGAACCATTTGAACGAGAATTGGTCAGTTGATTGAATTACGAAATGATATCAATTTTTTGAAACCCCCTGTATAGTTTTTCATCCAGTAAATCTTATTATTTAATTGACTGACGTTGGGTATCGTATTTTCTTTTTTCTCTTTTTTCCTTTAAGTGCTCAATTTAAGTCCTTGAATTGCAATATTCAGTAGTTTTCTGGAGCAGTGGTTCGTAATATTTCTTACAGTTCAAGATCAACCCAGCCCGGTGAACCATCCATTATGTGCCCATACTCTCTTCATCTGACCACCACCACCACCACCACCACCACCACCACCACTATCATCATTATCATCGTACTTTGAAAAGCAAACAAAAGACGCAATAAAAAAGAAAAAGAAAGAACAAATAGCTTCTCGTTAGCTGAGCTTAGTATATTTGGTATCATTTGCTGAGGGGTGAGATCGCTCTCTAAAAAAGAAAGGTGAGTCCTGAGTATGACATTAAACTGCATTTGATGGTGAGGCTAAACCTCTGAAGATTTAGGAAGTGTAAGGTTCATTGTCATTACTCCCAGGTCCAGTCTGATGCAGAGGGTTAGTACCTGTTTGAGTCCCATCTATGGGTCCAAGAGATCTCTTTAAAAATTATCTATATTCAGTTGGACCGAGTGCGAAAAGAAAAAAAAAACTCTTAAGAAACAACTGCACAACAAATGTAAATATGAACGTACAATGAACGCGATTTCCTAACTTCTAACCGCATAAAATAACCCTTGATGGATTGACATGCCATTAACATCAATCAATCAATCAATCAACCATAAAAACAAATAGATAAATAAAAAACAAAACAAAACAAAACAAAAAGAAACAATCAAACAGAAGCAACGAATTTATTTCCCACATCTTGATAAGAAAGAATTTTTTGTTTTTTTGCTGTCAAAATATGGATATATGGCATAATCATCTTGATAAGATTACACGCGTCTGATACTCCAGAATTTGCTTCCTAACTATCTATCTATCTATCCACACACACACACACACACACACACACACACACACACACACACACACACACACACACACACACACACACATTTATCTTTGCTTATTAATATCTATCTATCTATCTATCTATCTATCTATCTATCTATCTATCTATCTAAGTCAGTGTGTATCATGGAGGCGTTCGTGGTGTAACGGTTATTGTTGCAGGAAATAGACACGGTGACCCGAATTTAAATTCTAGTCGAGGCTGTTTTACACAGTGCTGATACCCTAGGGAAAGGTATGAATCCAACTATTCTCTCTTCACCTCTGAGTAAATTCTAGAGCAAACTAAACTATATATCCTTAGTATGGCAACTGGTCAAGGAGAAGGAAAATTCTGAATTCAAACTTGTTAGACTCCGCTTAAAATAACTGACTTTAAGGAGCATCTTGATCATGCAGAGGGGTTAGGTAAATTCATACATCAGTATCTATCTATCTATTGCCAAAACTCAATGGTACGAAGCCCAGGAACTTAAAACATGTCAAATACTTTAATCTAATTTGTCTAATAAAAATCTTTTGTAAAAATAAAGTAGCTATTCGAATTTAAATCAGATAAAGATTGTTGGTTAATGTTTTCTTTCTTAAATAAACATGGAAAGATGTCTATGCACTATACCATAGAAGACTCTACGAATTTCTCTTACATGCTATTATCAATTCTTTTTTGAGAAATTATTCTTTCATCTTTGACGTTTAAGAAAAATTTACGCAACTCTCAGATTGGTATTCCTCCTTACATATGTTCATCGATACCTACATGTATATGTGCGCACGTACATACCTACATACATACATACATAGATGTATACATATGTATGTGTACATAGACTTGCATACATAAATTGGCTCAGTTGACTGGGGCTGCAGAATATACCGACTGTATCTCTACAGAGGGGTAAGACACCCCTAACTGTAATATGATGGCCGAGGGATTTCGTTTCACGCATTTGGGTTTAGTTAGGCTGAGAACCTTTCGGCTCAGTGCATGGGTTACTTAGATGCAACATTAACACAGGTGTTCACGCGCGCGCACACGCGGAGCGGATGTGTCACTCAAAGATGTCATAATAGCCCGAGATGGGAAACGGGGTTACAGAGTGCGAATGACGTCACGCACCGGATGCGCGCGGAGGATTTTAGGAATCTGAAGAAAGTGAGTAGGGTTGAGGACTGGACACCGAACGAGACGGTTGACTTTCACTTGATCGCGGAGGCCTTGGGCAGCTGTCGCACGAGACGGGGGGCAGATGAAAAAGCCAGAATAGAAAGATTGTGCCTCTCTCTCCTTATATCAAAAAATCTTTGAACTCAAAGGTAATAAAAAGTTTCGTACCTGAACAAAGAAGTCGTAAGTGTTTTTCGTGTTTCGACATTCCTATGTTCCATCTATATGTTATATATATATGAACATTATATGTTCATTTCACACATATCCGTATCATGGGTATGGTACATAACGAGTGTCCTGTACATGACACTAAACAGTCTGATGCTTAGGCTCCAGTAATGCTGGAGCTTTGGGGAATGCAGAGTATCTCTTAATTGCCGTTGCTCCCTGGTCAAATTTGCCCCGGAGTTGTAGCACTTGATAGGGTCCTATCTATGGGTCAAATGGAACTGTTTGACATTTAAACTGTGTACTGACGCTGAACTGAATTGTTTGAAATATAACTGTTTATTTCCACCTAATAAACAACTTATACAAGGAGCACAATAATACCATTGGAAGGAGTAAATTTTCAGCAACAAAACTATTTTCCTACATTATCACAAAACATTGGCGATGTATTTTCGCCAAGGATTAAAAGAACATGAAAACTGCGCTCGTGAGTTATACTATCTGTTTTGTTATGTTTTTCCACAACGTAAGAGGCGCATGCTGATGGTAATGCAGTAGAGGTTGAACTTTATCACTAATAATAAATGATTTTTTGTTGCGTTGTTACAGAAACCAATTAAAAGGCAGTCTGACAAAATGGTATCTCACAAGAAATCGGAAGTATTTCCGGGAATTCCGCAACTCACACACACACAAAAAAAATCGTACCTATTGACATTCATCAACGCTTAGTAAACACTAATAGAATCAAATACTTGACGTGAGCTTAGTTAGGCGGTGGGCAATGCGTTTCAGTAGTGACGAAAGCGATGAGCAGGATAATCTATTTTTAACTCAACAGTCAGTCATCGAAATAAAGGGCGCCTCGATCAGCTTAACCACACAGATCGAGCCAATGAAAGATAGTTTGGTTGGGTTTCTTTATTCAGTGGCATACCAACCTTTGGGGTTATTTAATGTCAAAACCATCCTTTTAGAAGAACAACAACGATACTACTTAACCCATTGCTAGTGGTGGTGGTGATAAGAGGGTCAATATCTTTCCCAAGGGTATGTATTCACCAACCTCTCCGTTCAAGCATAAGGTCTGTTTTTAAGCTGAGTTTGAATACAGAGATTTCCTTCTCCTAGACTGGTTGCCTAACCAAGGCTAAAGAACCTAGTCTATCCAACTATTTACCCATAGCTGGAGGGAGAATAATTAGATTCATACCTTTCCCAATGGTATTAATGCAAATAGCCTCATCCCGGATTTGAACTCGTGTCACCGTGTCCATTTCCTACAACGATAACCATTACACCACGGTCACATTCCCAAGGGTATTAGTCGCAAAATGATCCGTAATAGCTCAACTGGAGTTCGAACTCACTAACTTCGAATCCGCAGTCCAGTAATTTGGCCATTACGTCACGGGAACCCCCACTCGACGATTAAAGATTGATTACACAGAAATTTTTCAGTTGGCATTATAACACAGAAATTAAAAACACACATTTTTGCAAATTGTTTCATGTTTACATGGTAATCATGTTATACTTGAATGTTTTTAGAGGCACTCTTAACATGACTGTTATGATCGTGGGCGATCTGAGTTCAAATCCTGGACGAGGCTGATGCGTTTCGCTTTGCTGGAAGTGTCTTTCAGAAAGGCATGAATCCATCTACTCTCCCTTCAGTTAGGAATGAATAGCAGGAGAGATTAGGTTTTTTAGTCTTAGCTAGGCAACCAGTCTAAGAGAAGGAAATCTCTGAATTCCAAACGACTTTCATCATCATCATCATATCGTGCTGGCAGCACGGATATCCCTGACCCTCTCTCGCCACTCCTCCCTATCGTTCATCGCCCTAGGTAGGTCTTCAGGACAACAACCTGTATCCTCACATAGCTGCTGAATGTACGTTCGTGCTGGTCGTCCTGCTTTTGCGCGGCCGTGTGTGGGGATCCATAAGAGTACATCTCTTATGAGTTCATCTCTGCTTCTCCAGCAATGTCCTGCATGTCTGGTTCGCCTAACTTGAATAGTTTTCGTGATAGGGGGCAGGTGGCCGTACACTCTGCTTAAATATCTACTCTCCCTCCAGTTAGGAATGAATAGCAGGAGAGATTAGTTTTTTTAGCCTTAGCTAGGCAACCAGTCTAAGAGAAGGAAATCTCTGAATTCCAAACGACTTTACTCTGCTTAAAAATTGACCTTGTGTCCTATCCTGGTTAGGTAAATTCAAACAATATCTAGGAAAAAGAAGAAAAACCGCATCTGCTTATAAAAACATATCAAAGCAAAGTGCCCTTTATTGAGAGGAGAATGGTCATCATCCCATTCCTAAAGGAACAAAATATTTTTCTGTCCTCTTTTTCTTCCAACTCTGTCAATAAGGTTTAGAATATATCATCTGTATCACCTTCAAAGGAGTAAGAAACCCCTTAAAAACGGTGTGTCCTAAGTATTACACGAATGGTCATTTAGTAGCAAGCCCCCAGTTCTTCATTTGAGAGTCTGGAATACCTCTTCATTGCCGTTATTATCTCAGAGTGGTAGTATCTTTTAGAGTTCCATCTATAACCCAAATAGACCTGTTTGAAAGTTATTGATATTGAGTAGGAATACGGGAAACATAACTGTGTGTGATCATATGATTATTATCATATATTATTAATGTTAGATAGGGATACATGAAACCATTTAACTATATGCTGATAATTTGCATAAAGAATAGTTACTTGAAGCTATAGTTGCTTATTATTTCTAAATATGGAACCTCAAAACCAAGGTAAGATGGTTCCAACAATATCGTATGAAATAAGAAAGGAGAAAACATCAATAATCACATTTCTAAACCAACAAAATCTATTAAATAAAAAACAGATCAGAACTAATATCTAAATGCTGACACAAAAAAATAAGTTTTTGCTATTCTAAACATTCGATCATCACGACTCAAATTATTAGAAACAATAACTATCAATTAAGAATATAAAAAAACCCTCTCTCCAAGTTTATGCGCCCTGTCATCGGTGTTTTGAATACGCCCAATGCATTCTCTGCAGAGAGGTGATACCCCCCCCCCGAAAAAAAAAATGGATATCTTCGGCATGACATTGAATTGCAACTGGTAGTGAGGTCTCTGTTCAGGAGCTCTGGAATATATCATAATAGCCATTACTCCCAGGTCCACTCAGTCCAGGAATGTTAATATTTGTTAGGGTCCTATTTCTGGATCAAATGGAACTACTTGAAATTTATTTGTATTGGATAGGAGCATATAAAAATTTAACTGTCTTTAAACTAATGATTCCTATTAAATAAGAATAAGTAAAGTTGGCGACTATGGTCGAGGGCTACCAGAAGGCTCCCTTTTCATTAGTTACTACACCGAGGCGTAGGGGAGAGCACTACTCCTTTCCCTGGATTGCTCCATTTTACCTTGATCCCTACCTTATAATGCTGAGTGTTAAGCTTGGAGGCATCAAGTACCACTTTTTCAGTCTTTGGTATGACACAACCTAGGATTGAACCCCGGTCTCCAGTGCCACTGACGAACTTCCTACTCACAATGGACCAGTTATAAAGTAAAGTCAGTGACAAGGTCGGGGCGACCAGAAGGCTCCCTTTTCAATAGCTACTACACCGAGGTGTAGGGGAGGGCGCTAATCCTTTCAATGGATTACACCACTTTGCCCTTGATTCCTACCTTATAATGCTGAGTGTTAAGCAAGAAGGCATCAAGTATCACTTTTTTAGTCTTTGGTATAACTTGACCTGGGATTGAACTCCGGGCTCCCGTGCCATTGGCATTCACTCTACTCACTCGGATAATAATGAATAAATGATTTGTATTAGACGGAAATACTTGAAATCATTCAACGGTATGTAAATACTTTTATTACATAGGAATATAGCGGCGCGCAAATTATTTATATTAAGAATAGCTACTTAAAACTATAATTGTTTACAAAATATTACAAATTAAAAAAAAGTGGGATTAAAAATATGATTGCATTGGGACGTTGAAAATATAAATGATCATGATTATCATTAGACATTTTAGCCCTGTCAGCTCGGTCTGTAAAACACACCGACTGCATCTCCGCAGAGGAGTAAGACTCTCCACTCCGAAGAAGTGTCCTAGATATGACATTAAACAATCTGATGGTGAAGCTCCAGTGTCGGAGATTTGGGGAAAGTGGAGTACTCCTTCATTGACATTGCTCCCAGGTCCACTCTGGCTCGGAGTTGTAGCACATGAAAGGGTTCTATCTATGGGTCAAATAGAACAAACTATGTGTGTCTGTATGTATGACTGATGCTAAATCGGGACTGTTATATAGCAATACTTGCAACCATTTAACTGTGTGCAAAAAAGGAGCTCAGGCTCGTTTTAGAATCTTATCAACAAAATATGTTAACAAATCATAGATATACTTAACACACACACACACACACACACACACACACAAACACACACACACACACACACACACACACACATATATATATATATATATATATATATAAACAGGATTTGGCATTAAATAACTTACAATGGTTCATATGGCATAAAACCCAACCAAAACAAAATCAGCAAACATTTGCAGATCAATCAAAATTCAGCTTTGAATAACCCATTAGGAGTCGATATACCGATCAACAAATAAACTTAGCCAAAACTATAAATAGTTATTATTACAATCAAACATTTCCAAATAAATCAAATTTCGGCATTAAATAATCTATGAGGTATTCATATGCCGTAAAATAAACCAAATCAAGCTATCTTTTCCCTCAATTTGAGTCTACCAGAAGAATGAGGTGACATTGGCCATGCTGTCTGTTTATAGCCTGGGTTATCCCCTATCAGTGTCTGATTTCACTTTATATCTCTTTCGTGGTGTTTGTTTGGCACAGTGGTCATTGGACAGCTCTCTGAATACCAAATTTAATTACTCGGCATAAAAAAAAAAAAAACGACTTGGATTTCTATACAAGACAGACAAATAAACTCGTGCCAATTATTAGAATAGATATTGTCTCTGGAAATAGGCAAATAATATTTTGAGCCATTCACCTTTTTCGTTACTGAAACATTTTGAATTTACGTTTTCGTTTTTATTTGTGGCGGTGAGAATATTTTTGTAATGTTTTCATTGGCACACCCTTGTAGACAAAGACGAAAATCTTGGCCGAGTGTCATGATGAGGATATTTTCAGACTTGCCGGCTCCTCCTTCCTTATATAAATGAGGCATGAGTACGAATTACAATGAAGAAGAAAAAGAAAGTAAAAAGGAAAAACGAAAGAAAGAAAGGAGGAAAGTATTCTGTAGAATTGTATATGTCCAACATTGCCAACAAAGGAGATAACTCAAGATACAATCATCGGCTGTGAACGAAAAATGCGCCTTAATGATGGGCTTGCTGACCCACAACCTCAACATTTTCGTTCAGCCTATGAATGGCGGCGAATGATGTTTTGCTGCTAAAAATGGACGATGTGGTGTGTCAGAGAAGAAGAAGAAGAAGAAGGGGAAGAAGAAGAAGAAGAAGAAGAAGAAGAAGAAGAAGAAGGGGAATATAAAACAGGGAAGAAGAAGAAGAAGAAGGGGAATATAAAACAGGGAAGAAGAAGAAGGGGAATATAAAACAGGGAAGAAGAAGAAGAAGAAGAAGAAGAAGAAGGGGAATATAAAACAGGGAAGAAGAAGAAGAAGAAGACGAAGAATATAAAACGAAGAAGAAGAAGAAGAAGAATATAAAACAAAGAAGAATAAGAATAAGAGGAAGAAGAAGACGAAGAATAAAAAACAAAGAAGAAGAAGAAGACGAAGAATATAAAACAAAGAAGAAGAAGAAGAAGAAGAAGGGGAATATAAAACACGGAAGAAGAAGAAAGGGGAATATAAAACAAAGAAGAAGAAGAAGAAAAAGAAGAAGAAGAAGGGGAATATAGAACAGGGAAGAAGAAGAAGAAGACAAAGAATATAAAACGAAGAAGAAGAAGAAGAAGAAGAATATAAAACAAAGAAGAAGAAGAAGAATAAGAGGAAGAAGAAGAAGACGAAGAATATAAAACAAAGAAGAAGAAGAAGAAGAAGGGGAATATAAAACAGGGAAGAAGAAGAAGACGAAGAATATAAAACAAAGAAGAAGAAGAAGAAGAAGGGGAATATAAAACACGGAAGAAGAAGAAAGGAGAATATAAAACAAAGAAGAAGAAGAAGAAAAAGAAGAAGAAGAAGAAGGGCAATATAGAACAGAGAAGAAGAAGAAGAAGAAGAAGAAGAAACGGGGATAATGAACAGGGAAGAAGAAGAAGAAGAAGAAGAAGAAGAAGAAAGGGGAATATAAAACAAGGAAAAGAAAGAAAGAAAGAAGAAGAAGAAGAAGAGGAATATAAAACAGAGAAGAAGAAGAAACGGGGATAATGAACAGGGAAGAAGAAGAAGAAGAAGAAGAAGAAGAAAGGGGAATATAAAACAAGGAAAAGAAAGAAAGAAAGAAGAAGAAGAAGAAGAAGAGGAATATAAAACAGAGAAGAAGAAGCAGAAGAAGGAGAAGAATATAAAACAGGAAAATCGAAGAAGAAGAAAAAGAAGAAAGGGAATATTAAATAGGGAAGAAGAAGGAGGGGAAAGATGAAATAGGAAGAAGAAGAAGACGAAAAAGATGAAGGGAAAGATAAAACTATAAGGAGGAGGAAAAATCGAAAAAGAAGAAGGACGGAAGAAGAGAAAGGAAACAATGGAAGGGGAGGAAGAACAAGCGGAAACCACCGAAGAGGATAACAGCGACATAACTCTAAATATAAAAGAAATCGGAATATGAATTCAAACTTTCAAAATGACTTGGTGGAATTCATTCAGAAAATTTTCAGAATTTATATATTTATCTCTGATCTCTCTCTTTTTTACTCTTTCTCTTTAAATACATATAGTCATCCACAAACAGACTGTTTCGTTATATTACAACTCTTCAGTGTGGCTAGACATGCACGATTCTCGAAGCTGGGATCGAAATCCGGCTGATTCATACCAAGCCAAGATTCTACCGCATATCTACGAGGAAACTAGCGTAAGCGAAGGAATCCTATACATTTATCACTTTTGTTTTGTTTACATATATCTGCTTAACAGCTACCGAGAGCTCAATTCATTCGAAGAGCCTTGCCTTACGCCAGTGGCAACCGTTACTTCCTTCGCAAGAGAGCTGGTGGAGTATATATATATATCTATATATATCAAGTCTGTAGATAGACTTAAAAAGAATAGCCCAAAAGTGTGCTTAATGCATGGCTAATTAATATATGTAAACATACAAAAAATCTTATACAGAGCAAAATATCATTACAAACAAGAAAATTAATAAATATACCCCATTATGAATTTATTTCGCCAGTCCAATGACAGGCTCTTCAGATGGATTTGAACCGAAATTCGTTTCTTTTTAACCGTTAACATCGGAGAATACATTTCAAAGTACGTAATGTTCAATGGGTTATCATATATATATATATATATATATATATATATATATATATGTTGAAAAGATAGATTTTAGTGAATCTGACAGTATAATAAAAATATGTGGAAAGTTGGATAAGTTTCCACATATTTCTATCTTATCTATATATATATATTTTTTTTTCATCATACAACGTGTGAAAGCACGTGCGATACCCTAGCCTCATCAGCCGCCAACCAGGGTGATAACACAGTTTCGGTACTGCCACTCCTGGCGCTACCGAGCAGCTTTTGCCACCGGATAGGGTATTTAAAAGAAATATATATCTATGTATACACAAGATCAACTAAAAGCGGACATTACATTGGACGTTCGTTCATCTTCATTTTGGTGCAGTTTGTGATTTAAAAATGCGTTTACTTACGGCCGTTAGATGTCATAGCAACCGTTTCTTGATTTTGCGTAATTACACGAGAAAGGTGATTCCGCGTGTATAACATTCGTGTTGAAATCCTTTCTATATCCGTTATCTATTCGGTTCGTTTTCTTTCATTTATGCGTTACTGCCCAAAAGCACTCGAGACAAACGTCATATATAATTCCGCTAAAAGATTTTATTTGTTGATCAATGGGCCCTCAAGATGGGTGGTGAGTAAAAAGAAAGCTCCTGGTTTAAGTTTGTCCAGGTAGCTATGTGATTACCCTTGGACCACTAAATTCTTGGCTTGCAAAAAATGTCTCCAGGACGCTGTTGGTCAGCAATGGGCTCGTGAATACTGTGGGGGTAAACCTGATTCATAGGCCCATCATTCGATTTACATTCTCCGACAGGAGAATTACGTTCTTCGCACCAGCGCGCCTTGTGGATTCGTGATCCTCACAAGCTGTTGAATTTTCTGCCGCAATCACACGTTGTAGCCGGGTACATATCCAGATCGTTACCGTATGAGCAAGTAAGATGGGTGATATATTCTCCCTCCCCGCTACAGACACCCTGAGGGTATTTTTCTTTCATTGTATTATCCATATTTGTTAAAATTCCTGTCTTTCCAGGATGTCACTCCAACTTTCTGAAGAGTCACTTTGTCTTTCCAAAAAGTCATCTTGTTTTCCAGAGAGTCTTAGTGTTCAAATTTTCATCATACAACGTGTGAAAGTACGTGCGATGCCCTAGCCTCATCAGCCGCCAACCAGGGTGATAACACAGTTTCGGTAGCTCAAGGCGGTACTGCCACTCCTGGCGCTACCGAGCAGCTTTTGCCACCGGATAGGGTATTTAAAAGAAATATATAAGTTGGATAAGTTTCCACATATTTCTATCTTATCTCTCTCTCTCTCTCTCTCTCTCTCTATATATATATATATATACAAAAAGCAAAAATATATATATATACATATCCATATTTTTATATTTCACGGCTAAGAAAATCTTCCAATACGTGACAGGTAATTCCATTGATTCTAATATGTAATATGTAGTTCCATTTATATACACATATGTATATTTAAATTGTAACCCCTTGAACCTTACGAGTGATGAAATTTATTCCCCGAAGTTAAAGGTAAAAAAAGAAACGATTTTCTGTTCAAATCCGTCTGAAGACCCTGTCAATGGACAGGTAAAATAAATTTTTAATGGAGTTTATTTATTAATTTTCTTGTACGTAATGATATAGGTATATTGTAATCCTTTATGGAATAAACGTAAAGCATGAAATATATTTATAGAGAGAGAGAGAGAGAGAGAGAGAGAGAGAGAGAGAGAGAGAGAGAGAGATCATATATATATATATATTCATTCAACAATTGTTATCGATCTACCTCTTATCTCTCTCCCTCTTCCTTTTCTCTTTCTTCCCCCTCTCTCTCTAAATATATATATATTGGTGGAAGTAAATAATGGAAAGGAATAATACGACAGTATAGATGTCCAGAATCAATCACATCCACATTTCCAAACTAAAATCCAAATTAATATATATATATATATATGTATATATATATATATAGAGAGAGAGAAATTAAGGTAGAACAAAATTGAGATGTTTTCTGAGGTATGTTTATTTATACTTACAGAACGCATTTTTTTGCTCTCTCTCTCTCTCTCTCTCTCACACACACACACACACAAACATATATATATATATATTTATATATACATTCATTTCTCTTGCTTCTAAACCTAAACTCAAAAGAAAAAAGAAAAAAGATTGAAACTGTATCCAGCTGATAATTGTATCTTTGCAACGCTGACATTACTTTAGTCACACACACACATACACACACATATATATATATATGTATATATATGTGTGTGTGTGTGTGTGTGTGTGTGTGTGTATGTATGTATGTATGTGTGTGTGTAAGAGTATCACAAGGAAAATCAGATATTGTTATTATAGAATGAATACCCTGCCTAACATTTCTGTCTGTTTTCCTTATGTGAGTTGTTTTAGACAAATGTTTCCTTCTCACTTTACTGTTTTTTTTTCTTCTTTTGCTTGTCATCATAAGAGAAGACAATTTGAGGAAATTACGTATTTCATATCGAATTACTCTTTGTTGTCATCACATAAGGAATCGACATTTGTATAAAATATTGACAGGACACAAATAGAATTACCAGCCCCGGTTTGCTTTACTAAACATTTCAGATTCATCGCATAACAATATGCCCGGAAAAAATCCACCCCCGAAAAAAAAAAAAACGAAAAAGAAAATCAACAAAAAAAAAAAAAAAATAAATAAAAATAAAACAACAACAAAAAAAAAAACAACCTCTCACCCCGACAAAAAACAAAAACAAAAAAACAAAACAAAACAAAACAAAAGAAAAAACAAGAAAATTCATTGCTTTGAGTACAATTTAACCCATTGCATATCGGATATTCCGTATCTGACCTAAAAAAAATAATCACCCAAAAATGCAGCAGAAGACGTTATTCAATTGTACAGACATTTTTGTTTAAAACGATCCAATCAAATCTCTGTATATTAAGCTTATTATTATGATTTACTGCTTGCGAATTTTTCTTACCTTTTTTTTTTGTGTTTTTTCGTATGTTTTATATGTTTTATGCTTTTATACGTTTTTATATGTTTTATGTTTTTATGTTTTTATATGTTTTATGTGTTTTATGTTTTTATGTATTTTATATGTTTCTTTGCGTTTTATGTTTTTATATATTTTTGTGTTTTATATGTTTTATGTTTTTATATGTTTTATGTTTTTTTAATGTTTTTATACGTTTTACGTTATTATATGTTTTATGTGTTTTACGTTTTTATATATGTTGAAGCGTTTTAAATATTTTTATGTTTTTATATGTTTCGTATGTTTTTATATGTTTTATGCTTTTATATATTTTATGTTTTTATATGTTTTTCGCTGGAGTCTGAGTGACAGCAAGTATCTAGGACTCTTCTTATTATTTTAGCCGATTTTAACAATACTGTGGTCTGGATGGTCTCAATTCTTCCACAGATTTCCAGTTTCTCTAGTCTCTTTTTTAAGCCTTTGGGGATCATTCCAAGTGCCCTAATCACAATTGGTATCCCCTTCACCCTTATGGTCTATATTGTTTGTTTAGTTCTCTGGCAAGGTCCATATATTTGTTCGTTTTCTTTTATTTTCACTCCGTTGTCTACTGGAACGGCAAAATCCTCGAGTTTTTTTTTTCTTGTTTATTAATGCTCTGTCTGATTTTCTGTTTGAGATTAGGTGATTCATTTGTATCTCAAAATCCAAGAGAATATAATGTGTCACATTCAGTAGGACGGATTTTGGTTTATGAATTGTTAGTATTGTCAAATTTAATCTCTTGCACAATTCCCTGTGGATCACCTTTGCCACCCAGTCGTACCTAATTTTTACTCGTTTTGTGCTAATTTGCTGCATTCACTTATTATGTGATTAACTGTTTTGTCTATCTCACTAAATAACCTACACTCGCTATTCACGCTCCAACATAATTGGTCCTGAATGCATTGTTTTGTGCTGCTATAAACAGAGATTCACTTTTCTCTTAAGGAAACCTTAAGAGAGAAACTTTCCAAACAACGTCCAGGTCTTCTCATGTACAGTTATAATAATAATAATAATAATATTTATTATTATTATTATTATTCGTTGTGAGTTTTTCACACTAGTGTTAGCTGATGGTCTTTTACTGGAGTCTCAGTGACAGCAAATGTCCTCAAGTTTGCAGTACTCTTCTCAGTATTCTGGTTGACCACAACAATGCTGTAGTTTAGATGGTCTCGGCTCGTCTTCCGATTTATAACTCCCCCAGTCCCCTTATCAAGCCTCTGGGGATCGTTCCAAGCGAACAAATTACAATTGGTATCACCGTCACCTTGATGTTTCATTGCTTTTTCAGTTCTCTAGCAAGGTCTAGGTACTTATCTTTTTTTGTTTTCTTTTATTTTCACTCTGTGGTCCACCGGGACGGCAAAGTTCATTATTCGGCAGATTCTCTTTTTATATCAACTATCCCCAGGTTTGATTTTCTGACTGGGATTCTGTGATCTGTTTGTATCTTAAAATCCCAGACAATTTTGCATTATTATCATTTTACCTTTTTGAGAATTTTTCATACCAGCGTTAGCTGATGCTTTTTTTACCGGAGTTTAAGTGACGGCAAGTTTCCTCAAGTGTCCAGGACTCTTCTCACAATTCTGGCCTATCTTAATAATGATGTAGTTTGGATGCTCTCCACTTGTCCTCCTATTTCCAAGTCTTTCAGTCCTTTTACCAAGTCTGGACAGTTCCTTTTCGTTATCGGGTTTCCAGTACCTCATTTACTTTGCCAGTTCTGAGTGATGAAACAACAACAACAACAAAAATAATGATAATAGAAGTAATAATAATAGTCAACAAAATAAGAGAACCTGATAAATTGTGGATTTTACCGTCCCGGTTTTTTCTTTCAGTTTAGCTTTCGCAGTGCGAAAGTAAAGTTGGCGACTTTAGTCGAGGACAACCTGAAGTTTCCCTTGTCAATAGCTACAACACCGAAGTGTAGGAGAGGGCGCTACTCCATTCCCAGGATTTCTCCATTTTACCCTAGATCCTCACCTTATAATGCTGAGTATTAAGTAAGGCGGCATCAAGTACCATTTTTGAGTCTTTGGCATGACTCGACCTGGGATTGAACCCCGGTCTCCCGGACCACTGGCGAACACTCTACTCAAGCTACCAACCAAGAAGAACGAATACAACTATGGAAACAACATTTCGAGAATTTACTCGGAAACTCTCCGAAAGTTACACATGAACCAATCACGAGAATTATTAGTCAACAATTAGACATCAAACTAGGACAGTTTACGCAAGAACTAGACTAAGTACTAAGAAAAATTAAAAATAGGAAAGCAGTAAGGCTTGATGAAATATCCTTAGTAGTATGGAAGACCAGGGAATTCGACGACATACTGCTCCGCCACTGTAATGCCGTATATAATCAAAACATAATAGACAGATGGACAAAGGGATGCATCCTCCCTTTCCCTAAGAAGGGCCACCACGGATTAGTCAAGAACTACCGAGTTATACCCCTTAAAGCCATATCGGCCAAGATATACAATGCTCTACTACGCAACCGCATAGAACCCAAAATTGAGAACATACTTTGGAAGAACCAAAAAGGCTTTCGGAGAAATAGATCCACGACGTCACAAATTTTGGCGATCCATTGAATTCTTGAAGGTGTACGTGCAAAAAACCGAGCGGCAACTATATTATTTGCCAACTTCGCTAATGCGTTTGACTCCATACACAGAGGAAAGAAGGAACAAATACTACTCACCTACAATGTACCCCAAAAAACAGTCACAGCCATAATGATGCTTTATAGAAACACGAAAGTAAAAGTCCGCTCCCTGGATGTGGACACAGACTACTTTGACATTGTAGCAGGTGTACTGCAAAGAGATACATTAGCCCCATACCACTTTATCATCTGTCCAGACTACGTGTTTAGAACGTCTATTGATAAAATGAAAGACTACGGCTTCAAGCTGACAAAAGAAAAAAGCAGAAGATATCCCGCATAAACAATAATGGACGCGGACTACGCCGATGACATAGCGCTTCTGGCAAATGCACCCACCCAAGCCAAATCCATGCTACATAGTCTGGAACTAGCAGCTGCCGGAATAGGCCTCCATGTCAACGCACACCAGACGGAATACATGTGCTTTAATCTCCACACGAAACGGCAGTTCTCTGAAACTAGTTGACAAGTTCACCTACCTAGGAAGCAGTGTCTCATCAACCGAAACAGACATCAACACGTGTCTAGCAAAGGCATGGACAGCCATCAATAGGCTATCGGTCATATGGAAGTTCAGACCTGACTGATAGAACGAAACGCAGTTTTTTCCAAGCAGTGGTCTTATCGATACTGCTCTATGGATGCACTACATGGACGCTAACTAAACGGATGAAGAAAAAGCTTGACAGTAACTACACAAGAATGCTGCGAGCAATTTTTAACAAGTCCTGGAGACAGCACCCCACAAAGCAGCAGCTGTACGGTCATTTACCACCCATCACGAAAACTATCCAAGTTAGACAAACTAGGCATGCAGGACACTGCTGGAGAAGAAGGAACAAACTCATAAGTGACGTACTCCAGTGGACCCCTTCACGTGGAAGAGCAACAGCAGGACGGCCTGCTAGAACCTGCATACAACAGCTCTGTACTGATACAGAGTGTAGCCTTGAAGACCAATCGGAAGCGATGGATGATAGAGAGGGATGGCGTGGGAGGGTCAGGGAGATCCGCGCTGGTGATGCGACATGATTATGATGATGATGATGATGACTGTCCCAGCAGGCCATAGAGTGAAAGAAAAAGAAAAGAGAGATAAGTACCTGGACCTTGCCATAGAGCTGAAGGAACTGTGGAAGATGAGAGTGGTGGTTATACCAGTAGTAATTGTTGCATTTGGAACATTCCTCAAAGGCTTGGTAAGGGGGCTGAAAGATTTAGAAATTGGAAGACAAATGAAGACCATCCAAACTACTGCATTAATAAGATCGGCTAGAATATTGAGAAGAGTCCTGGAGATCGAGGAGACTTGTTGTAACTGAGATTCTATTTGAAGACCATCAGCTAACGCTGGTATGAAAAAACTCTCAAGAAATAACCAGAAAAGAATGAGGAAGAAGACGCGTAAGCATCGAGGACTACATGGATGGAGCAATACAAAGACTTAAAGTATATATATATATATATATAGAGAGAGAGAGAGAGAACAAAGAGAGAATGACTACTTCAGTCTGTAACAGTAATAGTAAAGTAAAGTTGGCTAATTTTCAGGTACCAGGGAGCCGTCTTCCCCGGCAAAACTTGCTTTGAAGAGCTGAGTTGATGGTTGCCGCCTGAGGTGATTCACTTTGAGGAATGCCGAAGGGGTTAAGTATTTTGGCCTGTGTTGCGTCTACATATAGTTAAGAAGCTGTTCCTTACCGACTGAGAAATGAAAACGAAAACACAATAACACTCCAGGTGATCCTTAAATGTGTAATAATAAAATTTTTAAGTGGTTGCTCCTTTTGATCTGGTATCTACGTTTTATACTAGCTGGGCTGAATCAGTGAATCCAACGCAAATGTTTCAGCGCCTATATGATTACACACATACATACACATACGCATATAAATACCCACTACCATACACATGTATATACCCGCACAGACATATATACAAACATACATAGAGTTAAGTCTGTATACTAGTGTCAATAGTGTCACAAAGTAACTCACTACTTCCAGAATCGTGTTGTGTTGACAACTGTACCAACTGCAACTAGCTAACTCTTTTAAACAGGAATAATAGGAATATCCTCAATATTTGTTGTTTGGACTCTGAAGTTCTACAAATAATAATGTACCATATTCACAATTAACGGTATGTGCGAAATGGACATATAATGTTCATTACTATAGAATATATAAAGAACATAGGAATCTCAGAATTCGAAAACACGTAACGACTTCTTGTTCAGGTACGAAACCTTTTTATTAACTTTGAGTTAAAGGTTTCGACGTAAGGAGGAGAGACACAATCTTCTATGCTGTCTTATTCATTTGGCCCCCAACTCGTGCGGCCCCATTAGGGCGCACGTTCGCCTCGCGTCTGCGAGCTCCAAAAGTCGATCCTTTTCGTTTGGCGTCTAGTACCGGACTCTTATTTTCTTCAAATTCTCACACAAACTTCCGCGTGCTTCCGGTGCGTGACGTCACCCGCACCTTGTCACCCAG
This sequence comes from Sepioteuthis lessoniana, assembly GCA_963585895.1. NCBI lineage: Eukaryota > Metazoa > Mollusca > Cephalopoda > Myopsida > Loliginidae > Sepioteuthis > Sepioteuthis lessoniana. The sequence continues at coordinate 21,990 of CAUZXS010006662.1, forward strand.
TATCGTCTCGGACTGTTATGACATCTGAGTGACACCTCCATCCGCCCGCGCGCACCCGCGTTAACAACTGCTTCAATGTTACACCCAACCAACCCATGTGCTGAGCCGAAAGGTACTATTTACCAACCCCTCCGCTCGGGCAGGATATGACACAAGGTCAATTTTTAAGCGGAGTTTAACAGGTTTTGAATTCAGAGTTTCCTTCTCCTAGACTAGTTGCCTCACCAAGGCTGAAGAACCTAGTCCGTCCTACTATTTACCCATAGTTGGAGGGAGAATAAGTGGGTTCATACCTTTCCCAAGGGTATTTGCCCGAAAGTGAACGTAATAGCGCGACTGGAGTACGAACTCGCGTACTACGATTCCGCAGTCCATCGCTTTAACCATTACACCACGAGGACACCGAAAGTAAAAGTCCGCTCCCTGGATGTGGACACAGACTACTTTGAAAGGTTCTCAGCCTAACTAAACTCAAAGGCATGAACCAAAATCCCTCGGCTATTTTATAACAATAACCACTACATTATTTATAGTTTTTTAAAAAGGGGGACCTCGGATTAGCCAAAAACTACCGAGGCATAACACTTACATCCATAGCTGCCAAAATCTACAATGCCCTACTACGAAACAGAATAGAACCCAAAATCGACAACATACTTAGAAAAAACCAAAATGGCTTCCGAAGAAATAGATCTACGACCTCACAAATATTAACCATCCGCAGAATCCTTGAAGGTGTACGGGCAAAGAACCTACAAGCGACATTAATATTTGTCGACTTTACCAAGGCTTTCGACTCCATTCACAGAGGAAAGATGGAACAAATCCTACTAGCGTACGGCATACCTAAAGAAACCGTAGCGGCAATAACGATTCTCTATAGAAACACTAAAGTAAAAGTACGATCACCAGATGGAGACACAGAATACTTCGACATAGTAGCAGGAGTACTACAAGGAGACACGCTGGCTCCGTATCTCTTTATCATTTGTCTAGACTACGTACTTAGAACATCGATTGACAAAATCAAAGAGAATGGCTTCGAACTGACGAAGAAAAGAAGCAGAAGATACCCCGCAACAACAATTACCGACGCCGACTACGCCGATGACATAGCGATACTGGCAAATACACCTGACCAAGCCGAAACACTTCTGCATAGTCTGGAACGAACAGCAGCAAGCATAGGCCTCCATGTTAATGCACATAAAACGGAATATATGTGCTATAACCAAACGGGGGACATCTCCACTCTAGAAGGAACCCCTCTTAAACTAGTAGACAAATTCACGTACCTAGGAAGCAGCGTCGAATCAACCGAAAAGGACATCGAAACGAGGTTAACGAAAGCATGGACAGCTATCAATAGGCTATCGACTATATGGAAATCAGACCTAACCGATAAAATGAAACGCAGTTTCTTCCAGGCAGCGGTCACATCGATACTGCTATATGGATGCACTACATGGACGCTAACAAAACGGCTGGAGAAGAAACTAGATGGCAATTACACAAGAATGCTGCGTGCAATCCTCAACAAGTCCTGGCGGCAACACCCAACAAGACACCAACTGTATGGCCACCTGCCCCCTATCACGAAAACTATTCAAGTTAGACGAACCAGACATGCAGGACATTGCTGGAGAAGCAGAGATGAACTCATAAGAGATGTACTCTTATGGATCCCCACACACGGCCGCGCAAAAGCAGGACGACCAGCACGAACGTACATTCAGCAGCTATGTGAGGATACAGGTTGTTGTCCTGAAGACCTACCTAGGGCGATGAACGATAGGGAGGAGTGGCGAAAGAGGGTCAGGGATATCCGTGCTGCCAGCACGATATGATGATGATGATGATTTATAGTTTATTTTTCTTCTAATACTGGTCTCTCTCCTTCTGTTCACCTTATGTCATTCGTTGACTCTATTCCAATTCAATTTATTTGAATAGAAAGTATCAATCTATTTATTTTGGATCGACAGGGATTGTGATAATGCTGGAAATCAATTTGTCTGAGTAACCGGAAATGAGCAATTCTTACTTTTCTGTTTTAAAGTCGCGGGCATTTTAAAACGAAACAATAAATGACCGTGAACACTGTCTACTAAATAAGTTTCATAAATGTATTGGCAGTAATGGACAAAAACAAGACAAAATAAAAAAATAAAATTACAAAATAGCCAAAAAAAGCAAAACAGAGAGAGAGAGAGAGAGAGAGGGGGGTGGAGCTGAATCATTTTTATTATTACCAGAAACTTTAATAAAACTTCAATGGCTTACACACACATAGGAATTGATTATTTTCCTTAATTATTAATTATTGTCAAAGTTCCCTTAGTTATAGGGAAAAAGTCATAATTTTCTAAAATAAAAATTCTCAGAAATACAATAAATAAATAAATAAATAAATAAAATAAACAAAAAGGACATTTCTTAGAATTTTATTTTCCTTGATTTGATATCCTGATTTGTGATTAGATTTTGGTAAGAGCTAGGAAGCAGTTGTCCGAGTTAAAAAAAAAAAAAAAAAGGTCAAATTGTCGCATGCAATGATTGTAGATTGTCACTTCGCGATATTGCAAATATATTGAATTGCTATTATTCATCAATTGACGTTTTCCTCAAAAACTACCTGAGAGCTGAAAATTATCATGAAAAAGAAAGTTGTGGCCCATGGTGTTCTATACTACAGGCCACTTCATAGCGCACACAAGTCATTAGACAGGAGGCCGGTTTTATTGCAGAGAGAGAATTAGGTCGTTTTAGTTTCAGTTTGAGCTAACTGCTATGTATTGTGTATATACCCTTGTGTTGTCGGCCCAAGAAATTCAAAGGAATCTTTTAATTTTACTTTTGGTTGGAATATCATTTAACTTATTTTTTTGAAGTAAGTATATTTCATTATTTTAGTTGATACATCATTTTTATTTAAATTGTAAAAAAGAAACTTTGGGGCTTCAATTCATTCAAAAAAAGATTTACTTAAGTTTAAAGCTTTAACATTCTTAAATCAAAGTTTAATTCATTTTTGGCATTTTCCCTCTTAAAGTTTGTTCAACATTTTTTAATTAAAGTTTAAAAGAATATTTATTGATAAAATGTAATTCTTTTTGAGCAATTTGTATTATTTTAAGAAGCAAAACAATAAAACATTAAATAAATTTGAACAGAATTCAATGTAGTTTCTTCAAAGACGTAAAGCAAACAATTTTTTTTATAAAATGAATTAAAATTTTTATTTTCATAAATTTAATGTCATTACGTAATTTGATATTTATTTTTGATGTCGTTAAAAAACAAACATTGTTAGTGTAGGTGAAAACGTCACATCAACGAAATTAAACTTTAATTTTCTCAAGTTTTTAACTATGATAAAAATGAGCATAAATCAACATTTTTCTATTAAAAGTTTAAGTTGGAATAATGAATTTTAATAAAATTTCAATAGAGAAAGGTTCATTAACGTTTCTCTATTAAAACTTTATCCAACATTTCCACTAAAAGTAAAAAAAGCGAGTTTCTTCGCGCTTTTGCTTCCAAAGTTCAAGAAAAAATGATTATTTTTACTACATCAGTTACTAACTGGTGAACTGTAATGATTTTACTTATTAGAATTAAAGAAAAAAAAATAACATCTTTTGACGTTTTCATTTTTTGGTATTTGTTTTAATGATTTTGCTGCAAAATTTATTTCAAAAGAACAATAATAATACCATTTTATTTATCACATTTATCTCAATATTATTTTGATATTGTTAAAGGACAAAATGCATTATTTTTACTTTTAGTTGTTTTGTTTTAAGGTAAAAAAGTTATATTCTATATATATTTCATATAAATTTTATATGTATCTTATATATATTATATCTATATACTTTATATAAATTTTATATATATATTTATATTTATATACTTTAAAGCGTATTAAAATAACCAAACTAAAGGAAAGGCTACTTATAAATATTTTAAATTCAACATACATTGGGGTGTCCACGTGGTGTAATGGTTAAAGCGATGGACTGCGGAATCGTAGTACGCGAGTTCGTACTCCAGTCGTGCTATTACTTTCACTTTCGGGAAAATACCCTTAGGAAAGGTATGAACCCCCTTATCCTCTCAGCTATGGTTTAAATATTACCTCTACTGTTCTTCTCGGAGAATAGCTTTCGCATTAAATAACCTACAAAGGTTGGTATGCCATTAAAAACAAAGAAACTAAATTCAATATTGTATTCCCAAACAAAATCATACCCTACCAATCTTATTAAAAAGTGGATTCTCAAGCTGAAGGGAACTTTTTTTTCGTTTTAATTAATTTAACTTAATTGTGTGTATTTGGGCAGAGTGGGTAGATAAAAGCTGTAATTAAGAATATGTTTAATTTAGCTTGAAAATTTAACCCCTGATTAAAGTAGTAAGGGAAATATTTGTTAAAGAGGTTTAATCTACCATTTCAGATATTACTTAATTCCTATCCATACTCAGGACGTACTGTGTGTTTGCTTGCAAGATAAATTACAGAAGCCAGTAAGACAAAACTATGCGTGGTGAGATTAATAAAATAAAAGTTTATCATTTTTCAAAAAACAAAGACGAGAGAGAGAGAGAGAGAGAGAGAGAGAGAGAGAGAGAGAGAGAGAGAGAGAGAGAGAGAGAGAGAGAGAGAGAGAGCAATGGATAAAATCAGTTCCAAAAGCCAATCTAAATATTACTAACAATACTGTTATTTGTCCACAACATTGGCCTTCAAATTTTGATACCATAGAACTTCATGGAAAAAATACGTCCAAAAATTCACCATCTGTATGGATAGGTGTGCCAAGTAGTCAAATATTAATACCTTCAGCTGTTCAAAGGAATATAAAAAAACCTCCAGTACTGTTAGAAATCAAATTACTGATGAATTTAATGCTTTTTTAGAATTAGATAAAATTAATCATACAAATTTGAAAGAAAGTCTGCTTAACAACAAAAAAGACGAGTTGTTGCATTTTTGGATGAAAATATTTTAACTGTTCACTCATCAAAATTTGTTGAGGGTATTCCTCTCTTTATGTTGACCATTCATAACAATTTACACTTTGAAACATTTTATTATGGAGTTGAGTGTTATGCCCAAAATCGTATAAATACGGATTGTAATATAATTGCCGAGGGGTTTCGTTTTATATATCTTGCCTTTCGGTTTAGTTAGGCTGAGAACCTTTCGCTTAGCACATGGGTTAGTTAGGTGCAACATTAACGCAGGTGTTCACGCGCGCGCCGAGGGATGTGTCATTCAGAGATGTCAAAATAAAAATCCCAGATAAGAATTGAAACCAGGGGATGTGAGTGACGTCATGCACCGGAAGCGTGGGCTGAGGATTTTTGGGATTTGAGAAAAGTCAGTGAGTTGAGTTCCCGCCTCAGAAGAAGAAGAAGAAGACTTTCGGGGCCCGCCGAGGCCAGACGACTTTGTGCGCTACGGGCGCCGCACGTTGGTTGGGTTGAGAGCTGATGATGTAAAAGCAGTCAGCATAGAAAGAATGTGTCTCTCTCTCCTCATGTCGAAAAACCTTTAAACTCAGAAAGGTGAATAAGAGTTTCGTACCTGAACCAATTTCGTGAATGTCGTGTATTTCGGATTCCCTAAGTCTATTTCAAACATCCGTATATCTGGCTATGTAACAAGATGATACTTCGTCAAAACTGGAAGAAATAATCCAATATTTAATATTTGATCACATCCTGAGTCAACAATTTTTAGCAATGGATCCCCAAATGGTTGGAATAAAATACAGCTCAGATATACTTATATGTGTTTTGGGTACTATTCAGCATCACAGACATTGTATAATAGATTAATAGACGATTTTCAATTACCCTCATTTGCAACATTTAGAAGGATGACGTCAAAAATTTAAAAACTTAAAAATTTTTTGTTGTTATCTATATTTAATACTCTTAAACCAGTCAAAAAGAGTATATAATTCTCCATGATGAAGTATATATTAAAAAATGTTGCTATATCATGGCAAATCAGTTGACAATCCATCTCTACTTGCTCTAACAGTACTGGGTTTAACGTTGATATGTCTCAGCGGGGGTCCAAAATTTCTCACAAAATTGATTCCAATTTCAAAATTAACATCAGCCTTTTTATTTGAACAAACTGAATTAACAGTCCAGGCCATCACATCTGTACCAGCTGATGTAAAGGCTATTATATGTGATGGCAACTGAGTAAATCAAGCTTTTTTAAAATTATATCTTACACTTTCAGAAAAACCTTGGCTAACTGATGATAAACATTTGCTTTTTGATTATGTTCATCTGTTGAAAAATATTCGCAATTTGTGGCTGACAGAAAAAAAACAGAAGAACTAATCTTTAATGATGATGGAGTAAGACGAGTTGCAAAATGGGCACATCTTAAACAGTTATATCGTTTTGAATCTGAAAGACAAGTCAAACTTTCAAATTTAAATAAAATTTCCATTGCTCCAAAGCCAATAGAAAGACAATAGGTTTCCCCTTGCCTCAGAGTGTTTTCTGACCCCCCCCCCAAAAAAAACAACAAACAAACATATAATGCACTTCTCACTCAGTCTGGAATAAGCGTAGATAAGAATGATACTGCCCTCTTCGTAAACAAGGTTTTGACATGGTGAAACATTTTAAGTGTTAAGTCTCTTCAAATTGATAAATTACGTAATGATCCTTTACAAACTGAAATCAGATCTTCAAATGACACCCGACTTGATTTTATCATCGAATTTGGTAAAATGGCTCTTAATATGGCTGGCAGTCAATGCCAGCCATATTAAGAGCCATTTTGTAAAATAATCGTAGAATAACAATTATCCCCAAACACTACTACTGCCATTCATCATACCTGCAATGGAATTGTTAGTGTATGTCAACACTTTTTAGCTACAAGTCATAAATATGTACTTCTTGGGCGATTTTCAACTGATCCATTAGAAAAATATTTGGTAAACTTCGCTGCAATATCACAACAACTCAAAGATAAGTTTGAATTGATAGAATCAGGTGTCTTTTAGTCGAGTATTGCAGGACCACTATTTTGTCTTATAAATTGACCACCACTCGTTGTGTCATTTATTTGCGAATTAGAAGAGCCCATCACAGATGATATCTATACAACTACAATGATAGTCTTTGCTTCTGCCTGCACATGAGTACAACATCAAGGACAATCCAGACTTACAAAATACTAATGCTGATGCATTGAGCCAATTACCCTTACTTGAGACCGAAAAAAACGGAGAGGTGTCTGAATTCGTTGAAAAGCGTGGAAAGCTTGGATGACAAATCTATGTTTCCCGTAGAAGTTTAAAGGTGGACCCTCTATGACTTGGCGTTGTTCTGCATACTGAAATATGTGTTATCCGGTTGGCCAAGCAAAGCCAAATCATTTATTATGAGGACTGTATTGGTGCCACGGTGGCTGTATAGTCTAGGGTAACCGTATCACAATACCCCCACAGACAAAAAATTCTGTAAGAGCTGCATGTAAATATACCCGGCAGATCAAGGGTGATGTCACTATCATGTCGGATTGTCTAGTGGCCAGGTATGGAGAAAGATGTTGTAGTTGTTATTGATTAATGTATGATATCCAAAGCAAACCAAACCAAAAAATGCCTGCCGTTTCAACAATGATCCGTGCCTCCAACCGGCCCCTGAAGATAATACAATTGTTTTGAAGACGTGGCGTCGATCTTTTTTTTTCTACAATGAAGCAATCACCAATCAGTAGAAAGTAATCGCCAACAGTATCTACATTCTGATAACACAACCAACCAGCAAAAATTTACATTAGTTTGCTCGGTGCGTACATTGGATGCCATCTAGAGGACTAATCAAGAGTAATGGCTGCTGGGGACGGATGGCGCGAGAGAGTTAAGGGAATCCATGGTGACAGTAAGCATTGATGATGATGATAATAATGGCAGGTATTTTATCTTGCTCAAAATCTTTTATTTTTCTGGAAAGAAATGTTCTAGGGAATTGAAATGATTTTCATTAAAATTATTTTATAAAGACTGGAAAGCATAAAAAAACTAAGATAATCAGCAGATAAGGTGGAGTGAGTTCAAATGCAAGACGAGACTGTTTGCATTTCACTTCGCGATATGGATAGATAGGAGGGCAGACTAGGTTCTTCAGTCTTGTTAAAGCAACCAAACTAGGAAAAGGAAAAACTGAGTTCAAATTTATTTGCTCTACTTAAAAATTGGCCTTGCGTCGGATCCTGCTTACATTCACAACACCACTTTGCAGCTTCGAAAATGGTTTACAACACATAGTTATATATCTACGCGTAACCTTTTTGTGGATACGCACAACCAATGAGAATATATATATATATATATATATATATATATATATATATATATGTGTGTGTGTGTGTGTGTGTGTGTGTGTGTGTACTAATGGAATCGCAAAAGAAGATTTATGAAGGCGTTCTTCTATTTGTGCAGAGATACAAGTAATTGAAGAGAACTATGCAGCTGCAAAGGAAAGTCTGAGTAATATTTTGTTGCTGCAGTGCGAATTTTGCAAGTGTCTTAATCTAATTTCTGTGACAAGCTCAACCTTTTAGCATGTGTAATACTTTTTTAAAAAATAGTTGATAGTAAACTGAAAATGTTTTTGTCCTGTCAGATAATTGTAGCAATATTTCCTTTTGGACACGAAAAAAACTTTTTTAGTTTTTATACTGCCCTGCTTACTGGCACTCCAGCACTCTAATTTTTAGTCCCAACAATCATTTCTTCTTCAGTCGGCTGGGGCTGTAGAATACACTAACCGCATCTCAACAGAGGGGTAAGACTCCCCCAACGAATGTCCGGCATATGACACTAAACAATTAGATGGTGAGGCTTCACTAATGCTGGAGTTTTCGGGGAATGTAGACCACCCCTTCATTGCGATTACTCCCAGGTCCAGCACAGAGTGATAGCACCTGATTGGGTCCTATCTATTGGTCAAATAGAACTGGGACTGAAAACTGAATTGTTTGAAATAGGACTGTTTGATACTTGAAAACATTAAACTGAGTGCAAATAAAGGATTAATAGTTAGGTTTGGTTTGGTTTCTTTTGTTTAATGGCGTATCAACCAACGTAGGTTATTTAATGCCAAAGCCACCCTTCTAGAAGAATTATAACTAATAGCTGGGAGGATAAGAGGGTTTACACCTTTTCTTTGGGTATTTGTCTGAAAGTGAACGTAACAGCGCAACTGGAGTTCGAACTCGCTTATTACGATTCCATTACTCTACGAGGATACCCCCGATTAATAGGTAATAGAATTATTCGTATTATATAGAAATAAGTGAAACTATTTAAATGTGGGAAGAAGAAAGAGCTCTGACTTGTTTAAAAGTTTTATCTACAAAACGGCTCAAGAAATCATGTATTTGATATATATATATATATATATATATATATATATATATATATATATATATATATAAAGGTTTTGGCATTAAACAATTTACTATAGTTGATCCGCCATAAAACAAGACCAAATCATTCTTCTTCTTCTTCTTCTTCTCTAGGATAGCGTAGAAGCAATATATATATATATATATATATATATATATATATATATATATATATATATATATATATATATATATACGAGGATCAATAAATAAGTTTCCAGACTTTTTCGTATGGACACTTTTATTAATAGTACACACATTAAACTCTAGTCGCCTTCAAAGTAATCTCCTCCGGCTGAAATGCACTTGTACCGTTCCAACAACTTCTGGAAGGCCCCATGGATGTCCTCTTATGTGAGCGTATCAATGACCTTCGTCACAGCCTCTTTCATCTCCTCAATTGTCTCATAACAACAGCCTCTGAGCTTAGTCACAGGGAGCAAGGTCTGAACTATAGGGAGGGTGAGGAACTGTCTTGATGCCCGTCTTGGTCAAATAGTCTTGACAAGGATGGAGATGTGGACTGGTGCATTGTCCTGGTGGAAATGCCACTGACCCGATTTAAAGAGTGCTGGCCTCTTCCGATGGAATCTCTTCCTGAACACCTTTTAAACCTCAACAAAGTAAACCTAACCCTTTGGCCAATCAACTCTGGTGTATTGACTTCCTTACTCCTCCCACACCTCTCATCATCCCTCACAGACTCCCTGCCTTCCTTGAATCTCTTATGCTACTCAAAATCTCATGCTCGACTCATGCAAAAGGGTCGAAAAGCAGTCTGAAGCATTCCATATGTTTCTGTGGCATTATTCCAAGTTTAAAGCAGAATTTTATTGCATATCGTTCTTCTAAAGTGTCCTCATGTCCAGATTGCATTTTTGAAATTCATCAACTATGACAATCAGACTTTAGTAGGGTGTATTCCAATTCCTGCTGTAGCTGTTCATTTGAACCTGAAATCATAAAAATAAAAGATATATAGCAATAACGTAGTGAATTTTCAAGAGTCTGCGATAATATTAAATGCCTGTACAAAAAAGTGTGGAAACTTATTGAATGCACCGTGTGTGTGTGTATATATATATATATATATATATATATATATATATCTTCTACACACACACACACACAACCATATATGGTTTCTCTCTCACGCACACACATATATATTATAGTTATAATTTACAAAGCCTTTTGCTTAGATGTGGCCCAAGGCCATATGAATGGGGCACCTCATGAGACTCGAACTTACTCGAGAAGGTTTGCTAGTTTACACCACCCGAGGTGCCCCCCCTATATATATACATAGATGTCAGTTTACATTGTATACATCAGAGGATAATAGAATTTTTTTCAAATAGGCTTTAATATTGAATACCTTATATCAAATGAGAAACTGCAAGTCAGTATTAAACATTGCTATATTTCAAAGTGCCTATACTGGTTGTCATCAAACATCTCTAATACTATTCATCAAAGTAGGGCGCTTTATATTTTTTTAAACTCTAATGATGGACACTCCAACAGAGCTTCGATATTACACAATTACAGATTCTCTTTTTAGTTATTTACATTTAAAGAATAAATTCTCCGTTTTGTCTCAAAAATTAAACGAATTGCAAATAATTATTGCTATTTACAGGAGTTGGTGTTAGAAAAGGAAAGTGTTCCTGATTGTTACTATTTTAAGTAAAAACGATCTTCATTGTCTTCGATGCTGTTCAATTACACAAATTTATCATTGATTGCAACATTATAATAATTACCTTTCATTTTTGTAGTTAATTATTTTATTTTTTATTTTTTATTTTAGCGGCAGAATGGAAAGCATTGTCATAGGATGTGTATTGCGAAAGCCGCTTCATAAGAATAATATTCAAAAGACGAAAAACAGCAAAGAAAAATTCCTTTTCAAATGTAAATGTTCTCAATTTGCATCGAAAAAAAAGCCAGAATTCTCATTTGAGATGAGAACATCCAAATTTAGACGAGTAAATGTAGCCAATTCGAAAATTAATTGAAGCGATTCAAGATCCGAAATCGTGATTTCCACTTTACTAAATTTATCAAGCAAGTCTCATTAGGAAGCAATCTTTGTTAGCCTTTTCCTCTAATGCGAAATATGTGAATATAATGAGATGTAATTGGATTCACTTATAATCGATGCTAATGACTCTGACGTAGATTTTCTTTACAGGTTCATGGTAGACTTTACAATATATACATGAACATTAGGTTAAACTTAATACGTCGTTAAGCATAAAAAAGTCTTAAAAGAAGAGCTATCCAAAAAAGTAAATATAAATGTATTATGTAAGCGATTCCCTAACCTCTAGGTATTAAATGACCGCAGATGAGTTGACATGCCGTTAAAATCAGTCAATAAGTCCAAGGTAGATTTTCTTTACAGGTTCATTGTAGACTTTACAATAAATTAAACTTTTCATGCCATTAAGGTATCGGTATCTTCGTTTAATAGCGTATCAAACTTTGTGGGTTGTTTAGTGCCAAAGCCGTCCATGAAGAAGAACAATAGTGATACAATTCAACCGATAGTTCGGGGGATAAGTCGGTTCATAATTTTCCCGAGAGAGAATGTGATAGCGCGATTGGATTTCGAACTTGCTGGGGCTGGGGCTGGAGAATACAGAGACTGCATCTCTGCAGAGGAGTAAGACTCTTCTCCTCGCCGAGCATCCTGGACATATATAAAACTATTTGATGATAAGGCTTCAGTCTTGAAGCTTTGGGGAATGTGGAGTATCCCTTCATAGCTATTACTCCAAGTTTTACTCTGGTTCGGCGTGGTAGTGCTAAACTGAATTATTTGACTAAACTGAATAGCTTGAAATAGAAATGTTTTTGACAATTAAACCGTACTTAAATTTAAACTGCATGCTTATGCTAAACTGAATTATTTGAAATGGAACTAATTTTTTGAGTTTGAAACTGTACTTACACTAAACTGATTTGTTTAATATAGAACTATTTTGACATTTAACTGAGTACAAAAAAAAATCAGTATTAACGCTAAACTGAACTTGCTGAATTAGAACTGTTTGAATAAATTGAATAGCTTGAAATGGAAATGTTTTGACAATTAAACTGTGTAATCATGCTAAACTGAATTGTTTGAAATAGAACGGATTATTTATATAAAGGTTTGATATGCCATAAAACCTAACCAACCAACTAACATAAAGATCATATGTATAGAGCACCTCGGATGGTGTAATAGTTAGCAAGCAAGACTAGCAAACCTTCACGAATGAATTCGAGTCTCTCTGGGTGCCCCATTCATTTGGCTGTGTGCCACATCTAAGAAAAAATCTTAGTAAATTACAATATATATATATATATATATATATATATATATATATATATAAACAGGATTTGGCATTCAATAAAAATCAAGGATTGATACATCATTAAGCCAAAAAAGAAGCCCCCCCCACCAAACAAAACAAACCAAAAACTAACTCCCGAACTCGCTTACTATGAGGCCGCAGTCCAGCACTTTAGCCATTTCAACACGAGGGACGCTTACCCATGGACCAACAAGTTTTAGTGGAACGTAATTCTTTCATCTCACTGGATTTCATCTCTAAACGTATTTTACAAGCATTCGGCAATACTCTCCTTCTATGTAGGTGAGGCTTGGAATACACCAAGTGTATCTTCTGTAGAGGAGTTATTTCCCTACCAAAAGGTGTGACCTACATATGACACTAAATTGGTTCCGATGGTGACTCTCCAGTTCTGAAGCTCTGGGGGAGTGTGAAGTCACTGCTTTGATCTCATTAGTTTCAGATCCACTCTGGTTTGCTTGGGTTTAATGGCAAATCAACAATTATTGGTTATTTTATACCAAATCCTGTTTATACATATATATGAAATATCATCATCATCATCATCATCATCTCGTGCCGCTTGCACGGATATTCCTGACTCTATCCCACCACTTCTCCCAATCGTTCATCGCCTCCGGCAGGTCTTCAGGACTACATCCCGTATCCTCACATAGCTGCTGTATGTATGTTCGAGCTGGTTGTCCTGCTTTTGCTCGGCCATATGTGGGGGTCCATTGGAGTATATCACTTATGAGCTCGTCTCTGCTTCTCCAGCAGTGTCCTTCGTGTCTGGTTCGTCTAACTTGGATAGTTTTTGTGATGGGAGGCAAGTGGCCGTATAGTTAGTGCTTTGTGGGGTGTTACCGCAAGTATAAATGATTTGTAAGAAGATAAAGTTGGCGAACATAGTCGAGGGTGACTCGAAAGCTCTCTTTTCAATATCTACAACACCGAGGTGTAGGGGAGGGCACTACTCCTTTCCCTGGATTGCTCCACTTTACCCTTGATACGTACCTTATATTGCTGAGTGTTAACCAAGGAGGTATCAAGTACCATTTTTAAAGTCTTTGGTATGACTCCCGGACCATTGGCGAACACTCTACCCACTAGGCCAATGAGTTTGTAGGAAACATTTGTAAACGGGTCAGAGCTCATTTGTTTGCATACAGTTGAATCCTTATACATCTTGTCAGTCAAGAGTTTAATGCAGTCTTATCTTAAATGAGTCAGATTTAATTTGTTCACACATCAATCATTTGTTTACACACAGTTAAATGGTAGACAGTTCTATTTCTAACAATTCATTTTAGAATGTCATTTGTTTTCGCACAGCTTAAATATCAAAGTATTGCTGTGTATCACAAACAATTTAATAAAATATCAGTCACATTTGAATGATCAAAGAATTCTATTTCTAACAATTTAATTTAATATATGCCATTTGTTTGCACAGTTTAAACGTCAAACATTTATATTTGACTCATAGATAGGGCCCTATCAAGTGTTACCAGTCCGAGTCAGAATGGATCAAGGAGCAATGGCAATAAAGTGGTATTTCACAATCCCGAAAGCTCCAGTATTTCTGGAGCCTCATCATCAAATTGTTAAAAGAGCACTCATTGTGGGAGTCTTACCTCTCTGCAGAGATACAGTCACTGTATTTTATAGACCTGGAGTGATTGTACGCGTTAGGACTCCTTTTTGGATCAAATACATCAGTTTGCAAATTATTTGTATTTGATAGGAATAAATGAAACCATATAACTGTAAAAAATATTTTGAGTAAGAATAGTTACTTGAAACTTTAAGTGTTTACAAAGGATTATTATCATTAGTTACTTTACATCATATAACATAGTACAAATTAGTAATATTAGACTGGATTTCTTGAAACCAGCCATTAGCATAATGAGTAGAGTGTTCTCCAATGGTCCGGGATACCGGGGTTCAATCTCAGGTCGAGTCATACCAAAGACTAAAAAATGGCACTTGATGCCGCCTTGCTTAGCACTCAACATTATCAGGTTAGGATCAAGGGTAAAGTGGAGCAACCCAGGGAAAGGAGTAGCACCCTCCCGTACACCTCGGTGTAGTAGCAATTGAAAAGGGAGCCTTCGTGTCGCCCTCAACTAAGGTCGAAAACTTTACTTTATTTACTTGAAGCCGTATAACTGTGTGCAAATAAATGACTAGGAATAGGTTAGGTTATATTGTTGAATGACAGCCCTGTCAGCTGGACCTTTAGAATACATCGACTCTATTTCTGCAGAGGAGTAAGTCTCCCCCACCAAAGAGTGTCCTGAATATAACACTAAACAATCTGATGGTGAGACTCCAGCAATACTGGAGCTATGGGGAATGAGGAGTACTCTTTCATTGCCATTACTCCCAGGTCCATTCTTATTCAGAGTGGTAGCACCTGATAGGATCCTATCTATGGGTCAAATAAAACTATCCAACTATTTAGCGCAAACAAATACCTGATGTTGAATTGAATTGATAGTTTTACATAGTAATATTTGAAACCATTTAACCATATTTACCAACCCCTCCGCTCGGGCAGGATATGACACAAGGTCAATTTTTAAGCGGAGTTTAACAGGTTTGAATTCAGAGTTTTCCTTCTCCTAGACAAGTTGCCTCACCAAGGCTGAAGAACCCAGTCTGCCCTACTATTTATCCATAGCTGGAGGGAGAACAATTGGATTTATACCTTTCCCAAGGGTATTAGTGCTATGCAATTCTTGCTATGAAATGAAATCAGTCTCGTCCAGGGTTTGAACTCGTGTCGCCGTGTCCATTCCCTACTTCGATAACCATTACACCACAGGCACCTCCTATTTGAAACCATTTAACTGTATCCAAATAAAACGATTTATGAACATTTTGTTTTATAAGTAGAGGAATTATATTGTGAATTGAATTACCATGACCAGAAAATCACACACAAGTGACGCCAAATTAACTAGTCATGGTAATTGCGCGGCCAATTAACCTGAATGTGTCTTGCAAGTTACATCTGTACTATTTACATAGGACACGGTCACCTCCTGGGCCACGTCTTGCTAAGAGGATTGGAAATATCATGACTAGTTAATTTAGCGTCACTTATATGCGATGTGGATTGAGGCTTAGTGGTAGAGTTTCGGCCCTGCATTCTATGGTCGCTGGTTCGATCTCCAGTGGTGGAAATCGCGGTATACACTACTGATGAGACCTAATAAGGTCGAAACAGCTGTCCTGTGTTTCCGTATGTCTCGCACATGTATATCTATGTCCTTGCCCTTGAGGTTATAATAATTACGTGGATACGTATTTCCAATCCTCTTGGGAAGACGTGGCCCTGGAGGTGACCGTGTCCTCTGTAAAGAGTACGGATGTAACTTGCAAGAAACATTCAGGTTAATTGGCCGTGCAATTATCATGACGAGTTGATTTCGTATCACTTGTTTGCGATATAGGTTGTTGGCTCAGTGGTAGAGTTTCGGCTCTGCATTTTGTGGTTGTTGGTTTGCTCTCCGGTGGAAAAGATCATTGTATACACAGCGATGAGACCTAATAAAGTCGAAACAGCTGTCCTGTGTTTCCGTATGTCGCACACAAGTGTTCGCCAGATTTTCTGGTCTTGGTAATTCAATTCACAAAAACGATTAATGTTAGAAAATAATACATGAAACCATTTAACTGTGAGCAAACAAATGACTTGTACTGAATAGAATTATTAACGCTTGATTGGAATACTTAAATCCATTTTATTGTGTGTAGACAAAAATGTTTCAAGTTTACATAGGGTCAACGCAAACTCTAAATAACAGTGTCGTTACACAGAAGTAATATTAAATTACCAGAAAACTTCATGTTTTAAAACACCTTTAAGAATGCAGTAATGTTTGAAATTATGCCAATATACCAAATAGACGACAACACATTACTCCGAATAAAAGAAAAAAATTCATAGATAAATGAACCTTACATTAAGCAGAACTTAACTCCACACACACATACACTCACACAGAATCAGTCAGAAGTAGTCATTCTAACTTTATGGCATATCAAGTATCATAGATTATTTGCGGGGAGAAGAGTAATAAAGAAAAAAAAAGCAAAATAACCCCCGCGATAGTATATAGATATATATGGATACGAACACCTTCGCAGACTCAAAAACACAAAATACTCCCTTATAAAAGAAAAAGAAAAAGAAAAAAAAAAAGAGAAATAACATCTGCCGAGACCAAAGTTTGTCGCAGACATTTAGCTTGAACTAGAGATTCACAGACACTAATCCTGAAGTTAAAAAGAACCACGACTCTATCAAAACAGTCGACACTATAAAATAGTAGCAACTGTTTTGGTAGGGTTGTGATTCTTGAGAATACTCAAATCAACCATTAACTTCCCGAAGACGACTTTAATCGTCAGAAATACGTGTAAAAGAAAATAAAAACCTAAAAGCAAATGCACTTGTGGATTAATTCATTTTAAGGGTTTTTTCTCTCATTGGACCAATGAAATATATATATAAACAGAATTTGGTATTGAATAACCTACATGAGTTGGTGTGCCATAAAACTAAATCATCCCAATCAACCCTTGGTTTAATGGCATCCCCGGATGGAGACACAGACTACTTCAACATTGTAGCAGGTGTACTGCAAGGAGACACACTAGCCCCATACCTCTTTATCATCTGTATAGACTACGTGCTTAGAACATCTAAATCAAAGAAAACGGTTTCAAGCTAACAAAGGAAAGAAGCAGAAGGTACCCCTCAAAAACAATTACTGATGCCGACTACCCCGATGACATAGCACTTCTGGCAAAAGCACCCGCACAAGTCGAAACTCTCCTATATAGTCTGGAACGAGCCGCTGCAGGCATAGGCCTCCATATCAATGCACACAAGACGGAATTTCTGTGCTTTAATCAAACAGGCGACATCTCCACATTAAACGGTAGCTCTCTGAAACTAGTTGACAAGTTCACCTACCAATGAAGCAGTATCTCATCAACCGAGACAGACATCAACACGTGACTAGCAAATGCATGGAGAGCCATCGATAGACCATCGGTCATATAGAAGTTAGACCTGGCCGATAAAATAAAACGCAGTTTCTTCCAAGCAGCGGTCGTGTCGATACTGCTATACGGATGCACTACATGGATGCTAACGAAACGGATGGAGAAAAAGCTTGACGGCAACTACACAAGAATGCTGCGAGCAATATTGAACGAGTCCTGGAGGCAGCACCCCACAAAGCAGCAGCTGTACGGCCACCTACCACACATCACGAAAACCATCAAAGACGAACCAGACATGCGGGACACTGCTGGAGAAGTAGGGAAGAGCTCATAAGTGATGTACTCCGGTGGACCCCTTCACATAGACGTGCAAAGGAAGGACGATCTGCTCGAACCTACACACAGCAGCTCTATGCCGATACGGGATGTAGCTCTGAAGACCTGCCGAAAGCAATGGACGATAGGGAGGTGTGTCGAGAGAGTGTCAGGGATATCAACGCTGATGGCGTGACATAATGGTGATGATGAACCCTTGATGCTTATTCTATTTACCCAACCCCTCTGCTCGGGCAAGATATGACACAAGGTCAATTTTTAAGCGGAGTTTAATAGGTTTAAATTCAGAGTTTTCCTTCTCCTAGACTAGTTGCATCACCAAGGCTGAAGAACCCAGTCTGCCCTATTATTTACCCATAGCTGGAGGGAGAATAATTGGATTCATACCTTTCCCAAGGGTATTAGTGCTATGTGAAATGCAATCAGTCTCGTCCGGGATTTGAACTCGTGTCGTCATGTCCATTTCCTACAACGATAACCATTATACCACGGGCACCTCCAAAACCCTTGATGCTTATTCAATGCCAAATCCTGTTTATACATATACATGATTTGTAATCAAATAGTTTGTAGGTAATTTTTAGTTTGGTTTAGTTTTTTTGTTTAATGGCATATCAACCTTTGTAGGTAATTTAATGCCAAAGCCATTCTCCTAGAAGAACAATAGTGGTGCTATTTAACCCATTGCTAGGAGGATAAGGGGGTTCATATTTGTCCGAAAGTGAACGTAATAGCGCGACTGGAGTACGAACTCGCGTACTACGATTCCGCAGTCCATCGCTTTAACCATTACACCACGAGGACACCCCCAGGTAATTCTTAAAAGACTTAGAGCTCATTTGTTTGCACAGTTAAATGTTTTCATATATTGCTATTTAACTTTAATAATTCTCCCAGGACATCACAAAGACTCACAGCATATTTTTTTGTGTGTATACGTGGGTGTTTATATTTTTGTTTTCACGATAGTCGTCACGAAACAACAAATTCTTTATTTGGATATTTATTCTTTTTATTGCTTTTAGAATAAAAGTCAAAGCTTTTTTTCCCGCTATGTTTCTCTACACCAAAATGATTTCAGTGACTGATTTGGAAACTGCTAGAGTGATGCTGATTTTTTTTGTCTGTCTATCTCCATGTTGATGGTGTCCCTGTTGCCTAACCTGCTGGACTGTGACGTGTTTAGTCACGCAATTGCGTTCACTTTTGGATGTACCGTGGTTTAATGGTTACCGTGGTAGGAAATGGACACGCCGAAATGAGTTCAAATCCTGGACGAAACTGACGGCATTTCACTCTGCGCTAAGACCGTTAGGAAAAGTATGGATCCAACTATTCTTCCTCCAGCAATGGGTAAATAGTAGAGCAGACTGGGTTCTTTAGTCTTCGTTTGGCAACCAGTCTAGGAGAAGGAAAACTCTGAATTCAAACCTGCTAAAGTCCTCTTAAAAATTGACTTCATGTCTCATCCTGCTCGTACGGAGGGGTCTGTAAATATATACGTTCACTTTCGCACTAATACCCTCGGGAAAATGAATACTCCCTTACTCTCCCCGCTGTGCGTTAAATAGCACTACGTCTGTTCTTCTAAGATTATGGTTTTGGCTTTAGATAACCCACAAAGATTGATATGCCTTTTAACAAAGAAACATTATCTCTTTATTGTTATTTTTCTTAGACCACAGCTTGCGTAAGTAGAAATATTTTGACTTTTCATCGAAACAACATTTTCTGAATTTTCATTGAACGACTTTGTCATTGACCAACTTTTCATCGAACGACATTTAAGTTGACCGACTTTTCATCCAATAGCTTTTTATTGAACGACTTTTTTTATGGACTGATTTTTTTTTTCATTGCTCGAATTTTGATCGAACGACTTTTTTATGGGGTCGAATTTTCATCAAATGATTTTTCATCAAATGCTTTTTCATCGAACGAGTTTTTCATAGGCCAACTGTTTTATCGAATGACTTTTTCATAGGCCGACTTTTTCATCAGCCGCTTTTTGATCGAATCAGTTTTTCATTAGTTACTTCTTCATTGGCCGACTTTTTTTTTTATTGAACAACTTTTTATTAAATGACTTTTCATCGAAACGTTTACCTACATGTAAACTTCCAATTATTGATGATTTTAACTCACTTCTAAATGATCAATTACTTTTAAAAAAACTTGGATTATAATTTTCAGTTTATTTCCATTTTTTGTTTTGTTTTTTAAGCATTGTATAAGTAAAATTGGTTGAGAGAAAAAAAAAACCCAGTTCTGTTTTATAGCAATTTTCACAGGAGAGGAATTGGTTCCGGGAAATCTAGAAATGGGATTTCTCGAGAAAAAAAAGCAATTATTATTGATCGGTATTTTCTTTCATCTTAATTTTTGTTGCAATTTAAACCGTCACTCTACGATCATCAGTAAGAAAGGAATAATGAATAAAATCCTGGCGAGATTCGAACTCATCAGAAATTTATTTATTACTGATTTATGCAGTTATTTGTCATAATATTTTACAAACATTCCCCATCCATGAGAAATACATAGAAACAAAAACTGTAAAAAAAACCCTGCTTTATATAATAGAGTTACATACTGCATCTTGTCAAAATCGGTTGAAAATGAATTTCCGTTAGCAAGCTATATCATTAATGAATTTTGATTAGTACTATTTATCTTAATTTCAGCTGCTTTTCATCGCAACGACACGGGCCGTTATGTAGCACCCATTAACAAACACTATGAATCATAAATAAAACTTGTTCTGAAGATAACTGAGTTTAAAATGAAAGTCTTAAATACTTAAAAATATTACTACTATAATACTAATCCCGTAATTTGGTTTGGTCGTTGTTGGGGAGGGGCGCAACGCATGGAGCGTGTTTTGGGTAGGAGCTCGTCCTTCTCCAGGTCTGTTTTCAAATTCAGAGTTTTCCTTCTCCGAGACCGGTTGCAATACGAAAGTTAAATAGCCTCGTCTGCTTTACTATTTACTCATTGCTGGAGAAAGAATGACTGGATTCATACCTTTCCCAGCGGTATTAATGCTATGTGAAACACGAACAGCCTCATTGAGGATTTGAACTCGGGGAGCCGAGTCCACTTCCCACGATGATAACAACTATGCTACTAGTGCCTCCCATTACTAATGTACGAGCAATCGGAAGAAAATAAAAAAAATGAGTCTTTATAGTTAGATTTATCACCGATAGTATTCGGACTACTGTTTTCCTTTTTTTTTTGTTATATTTACCACGAATCCTTCAAATAAACGTTTCAGTTCGAAGTTCCGTGTAGGCTTCCGAGTTTGACAAGAAACACGTAAAGAACGCAGAAGGACGCATCGGCCGAAACGTTATGAATATAACAATAAAGATAAAGACAATTGTCTGTATACTCTAAGTGATAAAAATTATCGAGCTTCATCTCAGAAATTAAGATAAATTGTTAGATTTAATCTTCTAAAACTGTCAGCTTTCGTAGCTTATACATTTGAGTAGCTACTGTAGCAATTTGCCAAGCTTATTATTGCACAAGGACGGATTTATCCGGCACAAGTGAGAATAAGACTGTCTAAAAATTCTCTACTAGCCTAACTCGTTAACCATTACAGGGCATAAAGCTGTTGTACATTGACAGACACGTGATTCGCATCCCTTTTATGTGAATCACGCGTATAACTTTTTCATTTTTTCATTCGTGCTATTTCCTGACTGTTGTAGATTAAGGGTTCAGGCAGTTGGAATGAAAAGCAACGAAGATTAAGATGAAAGAAAATTAACAATGACTGACAATACTTCATCTAATAAAAATAAGACAGCTTTATAATCAAAAACGGCTCGAACTTAAATTTCTTTTCAAATACCCCTGGGAAAGGTATGAACCCCCTTATTCTCTCATCTATGGGTTAAATAGTACTACTACCGTTCTTCCAGAAGGATAGCTTTGGCATTAAATAACCTAAAAAGATTGATATGCCATTAAACAAAGAAACCAAACTAAACCAAACCAAATTTCTTTTATTTATTTTAAAAGTTGTAATTTAAAAGTTAAATGAAGATGTGCGTATAGCTAAACAATTTATATAATAAACTGATGTGGTGTCTAAATAGAAAGTTTTTTCTGATCTTCAGGGCTCGTCTAATTTTGTTGATTTTAACAGTGTTACAGTCTGGATAGTCTTGATTCTTCTTCTGATCTTCATTTCTACCTGTCTCTTTTCACAGTTCTTGGGGACTGTTCCAAGGGCTCTAGTAAAAAGTTGGTATCACTGTCAGCTCCAGATTCCACTGCTTTGCTGCTCTTTTTCAAGCTCCAGAAATTTTTCTATCAGTTCCCGTTTTTTTAAAATTTTCACTTTATTGTTCGTGAGAACGGTAACATCCCACTGATAACAAGTTCTTTTTTTATTGTAACTCACACTAGGTCTGGTCGTCTGGCCGGAATTTAGTGATCCGTTTATATCTCCAGAGGATTTTATTTTTTAGACAGATTCTGCTTTATTTTTTATTTTACTGTTTGCGAGTTCTTCACACAAGCGACACCTGGTGATATTTCACCGGAGTCTGAGTGAAAGTAAATCTCTTCAGATCTCCAGCACTCTTTTCAGTATTCTAGTTGATCTTAATGCTGTAGTCTGGATAGTCTCGATTTGTTCTCCAATTTCCGACACTTTGAGGACCGTTCCAAGAGCACCAATTATAACTGGTATCACCGTCAACTTCATGTTCCATATTTTTCTTAGTTCTTTAGCAAGGTCTAGATACTTATCTTTCTTTTTGCATTCTTTGATTTTGAAAGTGTTTCACTGGGACAGCAAAATCTACTATAGGGTAAATTCTCTTTTTTTGGTAATTATCACTCGGCCTGAACTTCTAGCCGGGATTTGGTGTATTATTATTAATATTGCTATTTCTTTAGAATTTTTCGCATCAGCGTTAGCTGATGGTCTTTCACTGGAGTTTAAATGACAGTAAGTCTCCTTAAGTCTCCAGGACTCTTTTCAGTATTCTGACCGATCTTAAATACTGTAATCTGGATGGTCTCTAGTTGTCCTTTTATTTCTAGGCACTACAATCCCTAAAGCAAACTTTGGGGATTGTTCTAAGCGCATCAATTACAATTGGTATCACAACTAGCTTCATGTTCCATAGTTTTTCTTCGTTCTCTGGCAAGGTCCAAGTACATATCTCTCTTTTCACTTTCATTTATTTTCACTCACTCTGTAGTACATCCGGATGGCAAACTCCACTCTTCAGCCGGTTAGTATTATGTTATTCATTGAGAGTTTTTCACACCAGCGTTTGCTGATGATATTTCACTGGAGCTTGAATGACAATAAGTCCCCTCAAGTCTTCAGGACTTTTCTTAGTTACTTGACCGTTCGTAACAATACTTCAGTAATTATTATTATTATTATTATTATTACTATTATTATTATTACTGATTTACTCCTTTAGAGTTTTTCCCATCAGTTTTAGCTGATGGTCTTTCTCTGGAGTTTGAGTGGCAGCAAGTCTCCTCAAGTCTCCAGGACTCTTCTCAGCGGTTCTCAATAATGGTGTCGTTTGGATGGTCTCCACTCGTCCGCCAACTTCCAAGCCCTCCAGTCCCTTTAATAATCCTTTAGTTACTGTACCAAAAGCACCAATCACAAATGGTATGATTGTTACCTTCATGTTCCATAGTTTTTTCAGTTCTCTAGCATGGTCGAGGTACTTATCATTCTTTTCATATTCTTTCTGTTTTATTCTGTGGTCAACCGGGACAGCAAAGTCGACAATTTTGCAAATTCTCTTGTTTTTGTTGATTATTATATGGTCTACACCGGCTCATTGGCTTAGTGGGTTGAGTGTTTGCCAATGGTCCGGGAAATCTGGGTTCAATCCCAGGTCGCGTCATATCAAAGAGTTTAAATATCCCCTTGCTTAACACTCAGCATTATAAGGTACCGATCATGGGTAAAGTGGAGCAATCCAGGGAAAGGAGTAGCGCCCTCCCTTACACCTCAGTGTAGCAACTATTGAAAAGGGAGCCTGCTGGTCGCCCTCGACTACGGTCGCCAACTTTATGTACTTATTATAAGGTCTGGTCTTCTGGCCGAGATTAGGTGATCCGTCTGTATGTCAAAGTCCCATAAGAGTTTATGTATGTGATTTTCTAGGACAGATGCTGGGTTGTGCATGTATTATTATTATTATTATTATTATTATTATTATTATTATTATTATTATTATTATTATTATTTCTACAAAATATCAGATTTACAAATAGAATTATTATTGTCTTCATTAGATCTGCACTAAGACGTGAAAAACTGGCTCTCCAATATTCCACAAAGCTGAAATCTTGCCCATCCAACCAGCTTATGACTGCACCTTCAACCCGAAGCACAAGTAACATTTTGAAAGAAAAGAAAAAAACAATAAAACCTTTTGGCCTTCGGATGAAGTCGACCCTACAATAATAAAAAATACCACTAGATAATATATATGAAAGAACTTTTCCACAAACACCACCCTGGATCATCAAAACTTCCAAAGTGATTCTCGAAATAAATGAACATTCCAAAACTAAAACCCACCCCAGCACTTATCAAGAGAAATTTCAAAATATTCTCCAACACCATCCCGACCACCTCTATGTCTTTACGGATGGATCCAAGAACAATAATAAAACAACGTGCGCAGCTGTTTTAAACAAAAAATTCTTAAGAAAGCTCTTCCAATGGAAAGCTCTATCTTCACAGCAGAAGCCCGTGCAATAGACCGAGCTCTCAACATCATCTCGAAGAGTAAACGTAAGAAATTTTTATTTTCAGACTCACTCTCTGTCTTGCTATCATTAAGAAATAAAAAAATTCAGAACCCTCTTATCATTAAACTGTTGAGTAGATTAGACTCTATGTCAAATAGAAAAGGAGCAATGTTAAATAATTATATACTGGACCCCAAGCCACATTGGAGTGAAAGGGAATGAAAGAGCAGACTCGGCAGCCAAATTGGCCTTAGATCTGATCCCCAATGAAACCAACAATTATTAGATTCCTTCACACAAAATGGCAACAACGATGGAGAAATAAGATCCACAATAAACTCTTCCAAATTCAACCAACCTTGGGAATGTAGAGACCAGCATCGAGAAAATCAAGAAGAGAACAAATCGTTATATCCCGATTGCGAATTGGTCATACAAGTTTAACTCACTCTTTCATTTTGAAACAGGAACCCCAACAACAGTTTTTGACCTGTCAGACAAGTTGCTCGATTAAACACATTCTTATAGAGTGCAGAGCTTTCGCTGTCATCAGAAAGCGATTTTTCAAAGAAAATAGTTTAACCGATCTGTTCGAGAACGCCAAAATAGATGACGTTCCGTCCTTCTTGAGAGAGACGGAGTTGTACGAAAAAATATGACGAATTAAAACTGGTTAATCTTCTGCAAACAAATGAAATCCTGCTTATGGAAAATTTTACCTACCTAAGTATATGTTTAGAAATCTTTGGTTGAATATATATATATATATATAGATAGATAGATAGAATTTGGCGTTAGATAACCTACAAGAGTTGATATGTCATAAAACCCAAACAACCAACAACAAAATCATTAGATCTGATTCAGTTCACGTTGAAGATGATTTTTGGCAATGTTATGCGTCACCAGGAATTCGACTATTCAGCTTCAAGTTCCATGAATTAACAAGCCTCAACACAGACTGTAAATCTATTTATTTCAATTGTTGAGAAAAAAAATGCTTTAAAACGTATGTATTTCAAACTATGACCAGAATTTGAAAAGATGAGGCAAACAACGTGGGAATTCTCTCGTGTGGAAAAGCCATCGATAAGTAGTTCACAAGTTGCATGCAGCTAGCATTTTTGAGATCCCAATATATATATATATATATATATATATATATATATATATATATATATATATATATATATATATAATACAGTATTTAATCCAGTAAATCTGGACTTGGGAACAATTCCAAGCAGGACAATTAAATATTCAAAAATAGAATATTAAATTTAACTAATCCCGGTCAAGAGCTCAATGTAAATAAAATCTACAGAGCAAATTATTTATTTCGAAAAAAACCTAACCATCGGTCACATTAAGATGATAAATTTATTTCCATCCTGTTAAAAATCATTGATAAAAATCAATGCTCTAAAAAATTAACAGGACTTCTTCAGATCAAACAAGAAAAGGGATTAAAATAATTTATTTACAACCGGACTTATGTTTGAATGTTGTGGCTTGTATTTTTGTAGCTGTAAATTTTTCATCGGTTACGTTTGAAGTATGATGAAACCAAATGATTCTTAACAGGCTAAAATAAGTTGATTCTTATTGCTACTTGAATTGAAAGGGTTACTTTTATAAGGGAGAAATAATTTCTTTTTAAAGTGTTATTTCTTATTTAGTTCAGGTTTTAAAATACTAGCTCAGTTATAAACATTTGTTCATCTGTTGTTTATTATTATTGCTCATTAGTTTAACATTCTTAGATTTCAATCTATTAATCTCCAGGAGAAAGAAAAATTTTCTGCGTAGCATTTTTCATCGGTAAAACTGATCGTGGCGCGCTTCATTTCGTAGTCTGACTGCTTGCGTTCAACATGAATTATCCTTCGTGTCACTGTTGCTATTATATAATTACATTGGCCAATGCCTAATTGTTTTAACATCCACAGTTTGGTGTCTGTAAACGTTCATAAATCGTCGATAAATTTCAATGGATGAAAGAGAAAAGACCTGAAAATAATGATTTCCATCTTATTTTTTGCTCCACAAAATCAGAGAAGGATGTTGGTGGTAGAGCAGTAGACGCATTTTTTTTTACCGCCTATCACGCTTTTAAAAAAAATGTAGATATTCTTTTAAATTACTAAGCTTTTTATCAAAAATCCTAGAAAAAGTAAATAAAGTCAGAATGAAGTAAACATGTTTCCTACTTGACTAAAAAATGCTGAGCCGTCTTGGTGGATCTTAGAATTCGCTGATTGCATCCCCTTCAGAGCAGAACCCCCCCCAAAAGCTTCCCCTGTCAGACACGTTCACTAACAATTAATTTACGCCCCTCACTTCTTTTATGAAACCTAAATTAGTTTTGACAAAAAGCAAGAATTATCGGGTCCTCAGTGAGAATCGCATTCGCGTATAATGGTCTGCTAAGCTATCTCGTTAACCATAACACAACTCGAGGTGCTAGTTCTTTTAAGTTTAGTTTTGACATAAGAATTATTGGGCACCCTGTGAGAATCTCATTCCTGTATAATTGTCAACAAGTCTAGCAGAGACAACACAATGCTCCACTTTTACGGAGCTTAGATTAGTTCTGACACAAGGTAAGAATTATCGTGAACTCAGTGAGAATCGAACTCCAGAGTTATAGTCTGCTATGTTAGCTTGCAAACCATTACATCACACCAGGGGCTTGTTTTATAAAGCTTAGATTAATTTTGACACAGGGCAAGAATTATTAGACACTCGGTGAGAATCACGTGTAATGGTCATCCAGGCTTGCTCGTAAACCATTACACTATGCAAGACACTTTTTTTTAATTGAGTTTAGATTAATTCTGACGCAAGGCAAGAATTAATCTAAACTCAGCCAGTGAGAATTGCACTCGTTAGTGATAGTTTACCAGGTAAATTTGCCAACCATTGCATCCCTCGATTTACTCTAAAACTTAGCACAGCATAGATGTGGTACAAGGTCGCAAGATATGAGAATCGAAGTCAGAGCCTAGTCGTAATTGATCTGTAAGGCTCGCATGTTAACCATTACACCAAGTGCCCCCTATTACTAATACAGTAGCTTAAGATTTACGACTGTTTAAATTTTACCTTCGTATCTTCTGGGTCACTTTTACGAAACACTCTACAAGTACATGTTAAATCTTATCGATTTCAGCTCAGTTCTCTGGGGCTGTAGACAGCATTTGTGTAGAGGGGTAAGATCCCCAACTCCCAATGAGTGTCCAGGATGTGACACTAAGCAATCTGATGGTGATACTCCCGTCCTGGAGCTTTGGAGAATGTGGAGTACCCCTTTTATTGCTATTGCTCCTAGGTTCACCCGTTAACTATGACAATGGTAGCATCTGATCGGTTCCCATCTATAGGTCGAATAGAACTGTTTGACATTTAGACTGTGTGCTAACAAATGACTAAAGGTAAATTGAATTGTTAGAAATAGAACTCTTTGACCATTAACTGTGTGTAAACAAATAACTGATATTTAATTGAATTGCGAGTGATGGACCATTTAACTGTGTGCAAACGAATGGGTGATGTTGGATAGAATTATCAGAATTAGATAGAAATATTTGAAACTCTTAAACTATGTGCCAAAATTGAATTATTTGTATTACATAGCAATTCTTGGAACCACTTAACTAAGTGTGACTGAATATATAGTGTTGAATGGAATAATTTCTGGTGAGTAGAAATACTTGTAACTACTGTCTGTAAACAAATGATTAACATTGAATAAAATCATTAGTGTAAGATTGCAATAACTGATACCATTTAACTGTGTAGAAACAATAACAATTCTTGCGTGCAAAAAAATTTAGTTGCAACTCATTTAAAAACGAAATTATCTACAAACTATTCCCCAACAAATCATATACGTATATCCACTTAAATTTGTGAAAACAAATGACTTATGTTAAATTTTTGCTGTTACACTGCAAGGCTGGAAGCTATTAAACTTTGTGCAAACAAATGATTAATAGTTAATACAATTATTCGTATCTGATAGAAATACTTGAAAACATTAAATTGTGTGCGAAAAAGAAAAAAAAAATTGCTATTCAGGTTCATTTAAAAATGTTATCAAGAAAATGTGTTTACAAATCATATATATTTAATATATGTTTAAACAGGATTTGTCATTAAATAAACAACAATGGTTGATATAGCATAAAACGCAACCAAACCAAATCATATATATATATATATATATATATATATATATATATATATATATATATATATATATATATAAGCTCTTGAATGATTTTCTAGTCCTGAAGGAATTACTCCCAAATCATATATATTTAATATATGTTTAAACAGGATTTGTCATTAAATAAACAACAATGGTTGATATAGCATAAAACGCAACCAAACCAAATCATATATATATATATATATATATATATATATATATATATATATATATATATATATATATATATAAGCTCTTGAATGATTTTCTAGTCCTGAAGGAATTACTCCCAACTCTGGTTTAACTGGACCGAATACTACTATATATATATATATATATATATATATATATATATATATATATATATATATATATATATATATATATATATAATGAGGATTTGGCATTAAATAATGATATGCCATAAAACATTACAAACCCAAACCAAACCAAACCAAACCAAACCAATACGTAATTTATTTGTATAATGAGGATTTGGCATTAAATAACAAACAACGGTTGATATGCCATGAAACACAACCAAACCAAACCAATACTTAATATATATGTATAATGAGGGTTTGGTATTAAATAACCAACAATGGTTGATATGCCATAAAACACGAGACTGGACGAGACTGATTGCATTTTACATTGCAGTAACACCCTTGGGAAAGGTATGAATCCAATTATTCTCCCTCCAGCTATGGGTAACGAGTAGGGCAGACTGTTCTTCAGCCTAGGTGAGGCAACTAGTCTCAAAGAAGGAAAACTCTGAAATCAAACCTATTAAACTCCGCTTAGAAATTGACCTTGTGTCATATCCTGGCTGAGCAGAGGGGTTGGTAAATATGGATATGCCATAAAACACAATCAAACCAAACCAAACCAAACCAAACCAAGCCAAACCAATACGTAATTTACATGTATACGGAGGATTTGGCATTAAATAACAAACAACAGTTGATATGCCATAAAACACAAACAAACCAAACTAAAACATAATGTATATGTATAATGAGAGTTTGGTATTAAATAACCAACAATGGTTGATATGCCATAAAACACAACCAAACCAAACTAAAACTTAATGTATATGTATAATGAGGGTTTGGTATTAAATAACCAACAATGGTTGATATGCCCAAAAACACAAGCCAACCCAACCAAACTAAACCAAACCAAATGTAATGCATTTCTTCTGATAGAAATTATTATTGATTCTGTGATATTTCTTCGCCGATCAAGCACATCTTGTTGTTTACAAAACTTTGGTACTCTGACCACAGCTGGTTTACAGAACTTAATGTCGCTTAAGCAGTCATCAACTTAAGTATTGAACAAGCTTATCGCTCCTTAACTTGGTTGATCGATTGGGAACCGCCGCTTTCAGTGTAAATTGATCCTAAGTCTCCAAGTACAGTTTGCTTTTTTATTCAACAAGATCATCATCATCATCATCATACCATAGTCCCTATCGGCCATCGCTTTTGGTAAATCCTCTGGACGACATCCTGTGTCCGCACAGTAAGTTTTTATTGGTTGGTTAACACTGTTGAATACATGTGGAGGAATCCACTGGAGACAGTCGGTTATCAGATCGTCCCTGCGTCAACAGCAGAACACAGCATGTCTTGTTCATCTTAGTTGGATGGTTTGTGCGCACCTCTGGTGGTGTAATGGTTAGCAAGCTAGTCTAGCAAACCTACACGAATGAATTAGGGTCTCATTTGGCACCCCTTTCATTTGGCCTTGTGCTACATCGAAGCAAAGAGCTTCGTAAATTACTACTTGGATGATTTGTGTGAAGGGCGGTAAGTGGCCGTACATCTGTTGTTTAGTAGGGTGGTGCTTTTAGGATTTGTCCAAAACAGCACGAAGCATCCTAGTATAGTTCCCATATAGTTTTTACTCAAGTGTTTCGTTAGAGTTTAAGTAGTATTGGCACAGCTACAGCTTGGAAGAATTTACGTTTTATTTTAACAGTGATCAGATTTTCGTATGGTCGATAACCTGTCAATGCTTTACCTATCCATATGTTGTCATCGCTTTCAGTAGATGGGATATTACTTCCGAGATCAGTGTTTCGATGTCATGGATATCTGCAATTTACTTGGATGAGTCAAAAGTTTTGCAATATTTTGGTAACGTGAGGCACAGTTTAGCAGCTCTGAATGCTTTTGCTGAGGTAGTGAAGGTGACGGACCACACAGGACTGTGAGATACCCAGTACGTCTGATACTCTCTAAGTGCTACTCACCAGATTTGCTTCTTGGAATCCACGGTTTTAGGCCTACATGTTCTTGGCTGATTGTCGAGGTTCTTGCAAAATTTCTTAAACCATCTGGTTACTGTACTGTAATCAACTGTACCGTCATCTTTCGTACAATAATTTTTTTTTTGTTATTGCATCCATACCCCTGTTCGAACACGCAGAGAATAAGTTCAAAGCAGCGGCTTTCAAATCTCAGACGCAGTGAAGCAATTTACAACGTGTCAGCGCACCAACTACCACGAAACTATCAACCCCAGCGAGTACATTCCATTAGTTAAACTTCAGTTCAAGCGTATATTACTCACGTGATATACGGGCCGCAAATTAGCTCGTATCAAAGTATTGCAAAACTTTCGACTCACCTTAGTAATTTGGAACAATTTAATCTGTGCAAAAAAACAAAACAAAATAAAACAATACAACCCCCCCCCAAAAAAAAATAAATAAAAATAAAAATAAAAATAAAAATAAATAAAATAAAAAGTGTGATAAGACAATGCTGAACTGCAAACTGAAGAAAAGTCAATGCAGTTGCTGAATCAAAAGATGTACAAACAACTTTTAAAGGACTTTAAAAACATTTTATATGTAGTTTTGAATTACAGTGGACATTTGTTTGTAGGTGTAGGAAACAGCAACTGTATACAATATCACCATATGATGATGATTTGATATGCGTCCAAAAAATAAAGTTATTGACAAACTTTTAAAATGAGTTTCCCTGTTATTAAAAGAAAGTCAAAGAAAAATAAGTAAAACATTAAAAATATATTTATAATTATTTTAAAAGATGATATACAGAGTGTTTTAACAAATGATATCATTTGATATGTACAGTGTGTTTCAGAAAAAATTAATGTCTTTTTGTAATCTAATAACTTGACCAAATCTTGTTCAACTCTTCTAAAGTTTTAACGGCATGTGTAGAAACAACTCAAAACTCCATTTTTAATGTTTAAATATCTATTCTTTTCTAGTGAATGGGATTTCTATACCAGAAAAGAAAGAAACCCTAAAATATTAGACATGGAATTTTGTGTTATTTCTACACATATAGTTAAAGTTTTTGAGATCATTTCAACGAGAATTGGACGAGTTATTTGACTCACATCGATTTTTCTGAAACATACTGTATAAACATACGAGAGGAGCTCTGAAAGTTATGCCTTCTATTTATTTTCACGAAAACTTACAAAGAATATAAGGAGCACAATAACGCTAGAGCAAGTTTTCAGCTATTGGCTCTACTTATTCGACAGTGATGAACTTGTGAAAAAAAAAAAAATCTGTACCAGCCGGGACATAAGAGTATTAACATAGGAGTATTAACAAAGAAAAAAAAATTGCTTCTCAGTTTTTATTCTTATTTTAAGATGGAGAAAATTATATCTAATGAACCTTTATGAATAATAAAACATTGTTTTTTTTTTGCTGACCTGTCACCCTCATTGCAGAAAAAAATAGAAAAATAAAAATGTTCATATGAATATTTCTTATTTAGTTCAGGGTTTAAAATACTAACTCAGTAATAAACATTTGTTCATCTGTTGTTTATTATTATTGTTTATTCGTTTAATATTCTTACATTTCAATTTATTAATCTCCAGGAGAAAGAAAAAAAATTCTGCGTCGTATGTTTTTCATCGGCCAAACTGATCGAGGGGCGCTTCATTTCGTAGTCTGACTGTTTGTGTTCAATATGTATTATCATTCGTGTCACTGTTGCTTCTATATAATTGCATTGCCAAATGCCGAATTGTTTTCACATCCACAGTTCGGTGTCTGTAAACGTTCATAAATCGTCGATGAATTTCAATGGAATGAAAACAGAAAGGCCTGAAAATAATGATTTCCATTTTATTTTTTCTCCTATAAAATCAGGGAAGGTGATATCGCAATAGACGCATATCTCACTGCCTAACTGTGATCAAATCCATTGTTTGGTCAGTTCAGCAAATGTCGATAAATGTCAATGGTTGAAATTTTTCCTAACAGAGAAGATACCAACGTCACACTTCTGCTTTCAAGTTAGAGACTATTTTGCAAGACTGCCACTCAGTTGCTATTCTTAAGAACACACACACACACACACACACACACACACGCACACACTTGGGTTATTCTCAGGAAAGATTCTGTTGCCATAACACCAACATCCAGAACCGCTTCAGACACTGTGACCGAAAATAATGCTTTCTATTCTATTATCTTGCTCCACAACGTCAGAGGAGGATGTTGGAAGTATGGTAGAAGAGGTTGAACCTTCTCGCAAATAACCCATGATTTTTGTTTCGATACAAATGGTATCTGATAACGCCATTATCACTGCTGTGAAAAAGTGGGTCGTTTTCGCTGGTGCAATATTTTTACGAGTGTAGCCTGCAGGTTCTTGACCAATGATGTTGACAATGTGGAAAAATAGTGTTTTTAGCTGAAAACTTGCTCTATTCAACGGTGTGCTTTCCGTATTTGTAGTAGCTTTTGTGGAAATAAGAGGCATTACTTTCGGAGCACACTTCGTATTTATTTATTTATTTATTTTTAAATAAAATAATACGGCCTGGATATCATTGAGCTAAGATATCATTAACGATATATCATTTTTTTCAAAAGGTTCTTGAAATTGGCTGTGCTGATAGAATTGTCTCTGGTGCTGATGCAGGGAAAATGGTTGTTGCTGTGAGAACTGTGGGACTGGACGTTGCAGAGGTTGTTGAGCTGGTTGTGCATGAAGGGGCACTGATATACCAAAAGACAGAATTGGAGTCGATAACGAAGGACTGGTATTGGCCCGGTTTTCCAGGCTATTTTCAGAGTCGCTAAAATTGCCATTTTCCGTACCCTTTTTTGCTTTCTTTTTATCAACAGGACTACTAGTACGTCTTTCTTTATTATTACTACTGTTATTAGTTCCACTACTACAATTGTCCTCCGTACTGTCAGGATCGTTTGAAGGAGGGCAATTATGCGTCTTTAGATGCTTGCTTAAATGGTCACTTCGCATGAATCTTTTGTTGCAGACGGAACAAACAAAGCGCTTCTCTCCAGTGTGTGTGCGAAGATGGCGTTGGAGTTCGTCGGATCGTGTGAAACGCTTCCCGCAAAAAAGCCAATTGCACACGAACGGCCTCTCTCCAGTGTGCCATCGAAGGTGAGCCTTCAAGTGCGATGTTTTATTGTATACCTTGCCACATCCGGGCACATGGCAACTGTGAATATTCTTCTTTCGCAGCTGGGTGACGGCGGGGCCTAACTTCTCGGCTTCCATACAATTCGGGCATTCGCAAGTCGAGCGACCCACATAACGTCGCTGGGAAGACGGAGCAGTCCCCACTGTTCGTGTTCCGTAAACATTTCTTTTGATCTCCACCGCTGCTGACGACGCCATTGAACTAATCGAAGGTGGTCGATTGAAGAAGGAATTGATCATCATAGGAGGATTGATCGAGTGAGACAGATGATTCAAGCGCGTGAGCTCACTTGGCGTTCGTGTCTGTAACATGGACTTATGCGCATGCTCCTGCATATGAAAACGAGGCTGTCTCATTGGTGAAGCCGTTGAGAATTGATTACTGTTCGATGCTGTTAGAGGGTGATGGTGAGCGAGCGAGAATTCTGTAATTCCGACTCCGCTCCCCGAGCTCCCTCCTCCACCGTATTCGAACCCACTTCCCATAGATCCATTGCTTTGCTCGATTTTACTGACTCCAGGCTGGTTATTAACGCTGCAATAACCGTTCGGCAGTAATGTTGGGATCTGCATAACACCTGATGCTGATGAAACGTTGGGCATTTCAGAGAACCAACCGTTACCCGCTGCATGCATATCTATTGCCGAAGGAGAGCCGACCATAGAGGGCGCTTTGCTGTTGGAGATCTCGTTTTTGAAATGCGTCAGCGGCGGCTGGGGCTGGAGCTGAGGAGAGCTACCGCCCAGACTGAGAGCTGATCTTGTGTTTAAGTGCCATGACTTGCCCGTCGTTGGGAGCGAAATTGAGCTTGAAGATGAGGGGGGAGAAGGAGACGAAGAGGACGAGGCGAGGTGGTACGAATCAACGTTTGGTGCCGCCGAAGCCGGGCGCAATGACGAATGTTGAAAATAGTGACGATTATGAGGTGAAAACATGCCGGCCGCTAAATTGTTTTCACTACAAAGGGGAGGTAACTCTTTGATGTCGTTCACTGCTCCTGCTTCCATAAGTGTTCCTTCGTTGTCCAGCTTTCGCAACGATGCACAATGATTGGCATCATTGTTAGTATCAACTCGTACTGTATTTCTTGTATCTGCTTCATGAGCTCTAGGCATGTTATCACCAATGCTGCTGTTACTGTTGTTATTATTTGCATTATGACTAACAGTATCCATATAGCAGGCTTCTCTATTCACCCTGTTTCTTGTAGTGTCCGTGGGATGCAGTAGGCTTGCTGTTGATGCCTTGCTCTGGCAGAAGATATTAATATCAGTATTATCGAAGTTTCTTGCACAAGAATTAGACACAATGTATGTTCCGGTTGTATCTACATTGGTTGACGGAATACAAGCAGGCAGGGACCCACAGTCTGTAGCTGTTAAAGAATTTCCGTAACTTGGATGGGGATTTAGATAAGGAAAAGGATTAGAGGAGTATGCGTTCGAGTGCTGGCTTGGATGATGCTGAGCATTTAAGACTGGCGTAATGTGAAACGGGGAAGCGAAACCTGGATGGTAGAGCGCTTCGGTTTTACTTGAAGACCTTTCGTTTCCCGAGGAACTTCGGATACCCATGGTGCTATTTCCGTCTGTCAGTCCGTTTGTGCCGAAACCAAGATGGCTGCCGCTTAAGCCAAACCCGAATCTTGCTTTCGTCCACGAATGGAAGTTCTTGTCAAGTGTCGGATCTGCCAGCGATGCAGACGGCCTGCAGGTGATCTGATTGCACTGTGCTGCAAGCATAGCAAGAGGACTTGGTGCTAGTAGACATTGGTCCTGAAAAAAGAAAAGTAGAAACAAATGGTTAAAATCAGGAAATGTTATGCTGTCTGCTCCATATTGTGGAGCATTTTAGGAAAAGCAATAAGTACTCACTTTCAGGTGCAGAGATATCAAATTATGTTATCATTTATTGAACTCAGAGGAAGGGTTTGATGGAAAAATCAGCTTCTCGTGAGTAAAGGCATGCTCTCATCGTCGTGTCATCGTGGTGTAATGGTTAAAGCGCTGGACTGCGGAGTCGTAGTAAGCGAGTTCGAACTCCAGTCGCATCATTACGTTCACTGTCGGACAAATACTCTTGGGAAAGGTATGAACCCCCTTGTACTCCCAGCTATGGGTTAAATAGTACCACTGTTGTTTTTATAGGAGAATGGCTTTGGCATTAAATAACCTATAAAGGTTGATATGCCATTAAACAAAGAAACCGAAACCGAAATCATGCTCTCATGGAGTTGACAGAAAGAAAAGAGTAAATCATTTAATAAGTGAATTGAGCAAACTAGCATAAAAAGAATACAGTACTAGGTTATTGTTCAAGAAACAGAAATATCACCATACTAACAAATGGTACATTCACAAACCAAAATCTGTCTTTGAAAATTAAACGGATAAAATTCTTTATGACTTTTAGATACAAACGGATCACCCAATCTGAGTTAAAAGACCTTCCCTCGTTTTAATTAACAAGAAATAAAAAAGAAACTCATAGAGTGGATTTTGCTTTGCTTGCAGACCACCGCGTTTTGTATCTTTGTTTTAAAGTCATATCAACCTTCGTGGGTTATTTATTTCCAAAGCCATCCTTGTAAAATAACAGCTTTGATACTACGTATTTAACCCATAGCTGGAGGCCTAAGGGTATTAGTCCGAAAGTGAATGTAATAGGGTGACAGGAGTTCGAACTCACTTCTGGACTGCAGTCCAGCACTTTAACTATTACGCCACGCGTACTCCTCCAGAGGACAGGAGAAAGAAGTCGAAAAGCTAGATAAATCAGTGAGAAGCCATATCCATATTGATGAAACATGTAAGCAATTGTACAGCATTTAGATTAAAAAAAAAAAAAAACAGAAACAATAGAACAAAACAAAACAAAACAAAAAAAACACCCTCCTAAAAACAACCTCCCGAAAAAACAACCCACCCCTTAAAAAAAGGAATTGTTTGTTCCTCTGAAATAATCATTCATACTTAATTAAACTTTACTAATTAGGTCTGTAGGTTGTGCTTCAAGCTGGAAATGTATTCAATTCTATCCCTAAAATCTAGGCGTTCAGGAAAGTTCGATTTGTTCTAAACTTTGAAACTGACATTTCAATTTCTTTCAATGTATATAAGTTTTTTTTATGTTGTTAAAAAAGGAAAATTACATTTTCCTAAATAAAAAATGTATCTTACTCTCCATAAGTTTTTAGCTCCAGTGAATATCTCATATTGTCATACTGAGGAAGCTGTGGAACATAAAGGTGACAGTGATACCAGTCATATAGTCAACACCCTTGAAACAAGCTGCAAGAACCTGGAAAAGAGACTGAATGAACTGGTGATTAGGGGAAGAATCGAAACCATCCAGACCACAACAGTACTAAAATTAGCCAGGGTACTTAGAAAAGTCTTGGACTCCATGGAAATTTGCTGCCATCAGACTGCTGTGAAAAGGCACCAGTTACGGCTGATGTGAACAACTACTACTACTACTTCTAATGATAATAATAATAACACTTATGTAAATATTATAGAATATTGAACTGTGAAAAATGGTAAACTCCTATCAGAACCATTAACAAAAGCTAAAGAAGTTACTATTCTCTGGGACTTTGCTATCTAAACTGGAAAAAATATAAAGAGCAATTGACCATATATAGTAGTTAAGGGTTATAAAAGAAAAACATGCTTTTTAATTCATTTAGCAGTACCAAAAGATTATAACATATAAGTAAAAAGTAAATAAAATAAGTAAGTACAAAGACTTAGAAATAGACATTGAAAGAATGTAGTCCCTTAAAGCTACTACGGTACCAGTAATAGAGGAATGAAACACAAAAAATTGCACCTTGCGGGTTTGCTCATTTCCTTCGGTGAGTACTATCAATAAAAATGAAAAATACCATAAAAAAGAGCCGCAAAAATATAAACACATAGAATACATATGTAGCGGAAAAATGTGTAAATGGCTGAATAAAACACCGAGTTACAAAATTTTTCTTTGTAAGAAAAGATAATATTAGTTAGACCATAAATATTCTCCAATATTCACATTACAAGAAAGAAAAGGTTATCCATTCAATGTTGCAGTTTGAGTTGTTTAAATCTTGTTAAGATATTTCGTGCGTGTAAAAGATATGTGTGTATGTCATTATGTTGGAGAGAAACTATATTTATACGCTAATATGTAAGCAAATGCAATTAGAAAATTCATCAACTGGGAAGACTGAAATGGTAGTAAGAGCATGTGTAAATAAACAATATTTTCGTTCAATTTAGAAATATTTAAGCGATGTTGAAATTAGATGCATTTTTGAAAGAACAAAATATTAGATTTTCACTAAAGAGAAATAAAGTCGAAAGTTTTGATTACATTTATCAAATGAATGTATAAATCTATTAAAAATTTATCTATTTCATTGTTTACAGGGAGGCTGTAAATTAGATTTTAAAAAGTTATTGATTTTTCTATGATTCTAATTGGTTAAAAATGTATTTTAAATAATCTTGAAAGGAAAAAAATTCTTAAATTATTTTGGGTTTTCATCCTTTAAATCTTTCGCGGCAACTCAAATATTGTAGTCTGTGAAAGAAATTCTAAAAAGAGCTCGTAAGCTGTGATTGGTCAAATAATACCAAAACACAGATTTAAAATTTATAGCTTCTCGAGCTTATTTTTCCGTAAAAATTAACACTTTTTTAGTATGAAAATCAGTCGATGTTTCCACATATATAATCACTTCCTTTCTTCATCCTAGGTTTTGGGTAAAGACCCGGTGAGGATTGTAAAAAAACAGAAACGTAAGGCTAAAAATTAATCTATGGGTCAAATAGAACTAAACTGTGTACTTCTGCTAAACTGAATTGTTTGAAATAGAAATGTTTTTGTATACTAAAACGAATTGTTTGAAATGGAACTGTTTTGATATTTAACTATGTGTAAACAAAAACTATACTTATTCTAAACTGAATTGTTTGAAACTTTTATAAAAATTACTTAATTCGGCGTTAAATGACCCGAAAAGGGTTGATACGCCGTAAAACAAAACAACCAACCAATTACTACAACTAATAATAATAATACAGAAAATTCTGTGTGATTTTGAGATAAAAACATATCCTTTGATTCCATTCAGAAGACCAGGTCTAGTTTTAATTAACACAAAGAAAAGATATTGCCAACAATTTGGTTTGGATTGGTTAGGTTTTATGGCATATCAACCCTTATAGGCTATTAAATGCCAAATCCTCTTTATATATATATACATTAAGCATATATGATTTGTGACCGAATAATTTGTAGGTAGCATTTTAAACAAGCTTGAGCGCATTTGTTTTCACACAGTTAAATGGTTTCAAGCATTTTCAATCCAAAACTAATAGTTTTATTTAATCGCAGTTAAAATAGTTGTTGTTTTTTATGGCATATCAACCCTTATAAGTAGATTAATGTCAAATCCTGTTTATAAATATTCATGAATTGAATATAAATATGATTTGTTTGGTTATTTTTATTTAATGGCATATCAAACTTTGTTATTCTAGCTTGCTAACCATTACACCATCTGAGGTGCCCCAAGTGGATAGTTTGTAGGTAACTTTCAAAAAGGGATTGAACTCATTTGTTTACACAAAGTCAAATGGTTTCAAGTCTTGCAGTTATTTATATCTTCTAAATTGAGATTGGCAACTATGCAGTCAATTTAATTATCCATACTTTCGATACTATAGGATCTATATATATATTTTGTAGATCCCTGAACATTGCATTTTATTCTTTTAGGTGACTTTTTTCTTGATGTTAAAGAGTCTGTATCGAAATTGTCTGAGGCCAGTTTAAATACGCTTCGTGGTCTTCCAATATTCACTTTTGTGTTCATATGTATTTTTCCAGGTTGGTCAATGAGAGCTTATGGTTTTACAAGTATTGCTATTTAATTCTAATTATTCTACTGAACACTATTCATTCATTTGCAGAGAGTCAAATGCTTCGAAGTATTGCTATTAAACACTAATAAGTCAATTCAACACTACTCATTTGTTTGCACATCGTTAAATGGTGCCAAGTATTGCTATATATCGCTAACAATTCAATTAAACAGCTGTCATTTGTTTACACACAACAAAATGATCAAGCAGTTCTATTTCAAACAAATCAATTTAGCATAAGTCACTTGTTTGCAGACAGTTTAAATGTCAAACAGTTCTATTTGACCCACGGATAGGACCCAATTAGGTGCTACCACTCCGGCTCAAAGTGGACCAGGGAGCAATGGTAATGAAGAGGTACCCCACATTCCCTAACCCTATAGGACCTGAACGTCATCATCAGATTGTTTAATGTCATATCCAGTATACTTGTTGGGGAGGGGTCTTACTCATCTGCAGAGATTCGTTTAGTGCATTCTACAGCCCCAGCCGACTGGGCACAACGGATTACAAAGTAAAGGAAAACAAAAAACCGGATACCTTTGATTCCATTCAGAAGACCAGAAGATTGTCAGCGAGGTGCATACGATAAGTTTCCAGACCTTTTTCGTATGGGCATTTAAAATTGTTGCAGACTCTTGAAAATTCACTATGTTATTGCTATTCATCTTATGAGATGACTGACTAATTTTTATGATTTCAGGTTCAAATCAACAGTTACAGAAGAAATTGGAATACACCCTACTAAAGCCTGATTGTTACAGCTGGTGAATTTCAAAAATGCAATCTGGACGTGAGGACACTTTAGAAGAACGATATGCAATAAAATTCTGTTTTAAACATGGAAAAATGCCACAAAAACATATGGAATGCTTCAGACTGCTTTTCTACCATCTTGCACGAATCAAGCATCAGTTTTTGAGTGGCATAAGAGATTTAAGGAAGGCAGGGAGTCTGTGAGGGATGATGAGACGTGTGGGAGGAGTAAGGAAGTCAATACACCAGAGTTGATTGGCCAAAGGGTTAGGGTTAGGGTTACTATGTTGAGGTTTTAAGGGAGTTCAATAAGAGATTCCGTCGGAAGAGGCCAGCACTCTTCAAATCGGGTCAGTGGCATTTCCACCAGGACAATGCACCAGTCCACAACTCCATCCTTGTCACAGACTATTTGACCAAGATGGGCATCAAGACAGTTCCTCAGCCTCCTTATAGTCCAGACCTTGCTCCCTATGACTTTGGGTTATTCCCTAAGCTCAGAGGCTGTCGTTATGAGACAATTAAGGAGATGAAAGGGCCTGTGACGAAGGTCATTGAAACATTGAAACACAAGAGGACACCCATGGGGCCTTCCAGAAGTTTTTGGATCGGTACAAGGGCATTGCAGGCGGAGGAGATTACTTCGAAGGAGACTAGAGTTTCATGCGTGTACTATCAATAAAAGTGCCCTTAAAAAAAATCTGGAAACATCGTATGCACCTCGTAACATGAAGGGGACAGTGATATCAATCATTGTTGGAACCCTCAGAACCGACCTCAAAACCTAGTGAAGAGAATGAGGAAAGTGGAGATCAGAGGAAGATATTCGGATAGATTACATCACTCCTGAGATAAGCTGAAATATTCAGAAGAGTCCCATAGAGCTCAGTAGATTTGCTTTCACTTGGACTTCAGGAAAACTATCAGTTAAAGCTAACGTGAAAACTCACAAAGAGTAAAATAATAAAAATGATAACGAGACGCAAATAATTATCTGTAATTTTGAGGTACTATTATGTTTTTACGAACAGAGAAAATATGTAAACAAAACTGAAAAAAGACAGACTCGTGGATGTACAATAAAACAATTAGATTTTATCAACCACAGGCAGAGACATTCCTTTACTGACCTGAAAAAGAACCGTTTTAAGCTTTGTAAGTACCAGTCAAAACATCCGTCCGTCATGTGCTAAGGTCGGATTAAAGTTTCCCACGTGTATCCGTTCTTCCGGTTTCTCCAAATCCCACAATCCACTGTCCATAGGAGGTAACTCCCTTTCTATCCCTCCGAGGGAATATTTTTTCTTTAGCTCTGATTCCAAACAGATACAAACAGATCATTCAATTCCGGCCAGAAGAGCAGATTGAGTTGAAGTTAATAATAAGAAAAGAATTTGTTATCTTGTGGATTTTGCTTGGTTTGGTTTGGTTTCTTTGTTTAATGGCATATCAACTTTTGTAAGTTATTTAATCCCAAAGCTATTCTCCTAGAAGAACAGTAGTGGTACTATTTAACCCATAGCTGGAAGGATAAGGGGGTTCATACCTTTCCCAAGGGTATTTGCCCGAAAGTGAACATAATAGCGCGACTAGCGTACGAACTCGCTTACTACGATTCCGCAGTCCACCACTTTAACCATTACACCACGAGGACACCCCCGGTGGATTTTGCCTTTCCAGCAGAACACAGTGTAGAAGTATAGAAAGCAAAAAATTATATAAATACTAAGACCTTGCCAGAGGAAAATAATGATAATGGAATTAAGTATATTTGGTGGGACTTAGAATACTCTGACTATATCTCCTCCAGAGGGTTAAGACACCTTCTCTAAAAGCGAGTATCTTGGGCATGACA
The DNA here is from genome assembly GCA_963585895.1 of Sepioteuthis lessoniana. Classification (NCBI taxonomy): domain Eukaryota; kingdom Metazoa; phylum Mollusca; class Cephalopoda; order Myopsida; family Loliginidae; genus Sepioteuthis; species Sepioteuthis lessoniana. The sequence goes on from CAUZXS010006662.1 coordinate 65,113, forward strand.
TGAAATAGCACCCGGTGATGAGGCTCAATTTCTGGAATTCTGAGCAGAATAGAGTCACCAAGCTGATCTATGTGGTAGTACCTGTAAGGGTTCCATCTGAAGGTAAAATAGATCTGTTTGAAGATTATTTGTATTCGATAGGAATATTAACTGTATCTGGACATAAATCTTTTGTATTAAGATTTGTCACTTGAAGCTATAATTGCTTACTAAGGGTCATTATTAGTTACTTAAAACCATATAACTGCGCAAACAAATGATTATTATTAAATATAAATATCGACTTGAAACCATATAAGTGTGTGCAAGCAAATAACTATTTCTAAATAGAAATATTTACTTGAAACCATACAACTGTGTGCAAACAAAGGATTATCGAATAGAAATATTTACTTGAAATCACATAATAGTGTATAAAATGTTTGTATTAGATAAGAATAATTCTATGTGCCAACAAATGATTATTAAATTGAAAAAGTTCCTTGAAACCATATAATTGTATATAAGATATTAATATTAGATAAGAATACTTGATATCATAAAACTGGGTAAAAAAAACCTCTTATGAAATAACAGCTATATCGGAGGGGTTTAGAATACGGGAACCGGATCATCAGCAGAAGGATAAGCTCCCTATCATAAAGGGGGTGTCTTAAGATACGATGCTAAAATTCATCTGCTGGTGAGGCTCCAGTTCTAGAAATCTGGAGATTGTGGAGTACTCCTCCATTGCCATTATTCACAGTTCCCGGCTGACTCGGAATGGTAATTCATGTTAGGGTCCAATCGAAGGGTCAAATAGAATTGTTCAATCATTTACTGAGGGTCATTATTATTAATGACTTGAAACCATACAATTGTGAGCAAATTAGTATTAGATAGGTTAGTCAAGGTTATATGGTTTAATGGCACATCAACCTTTGATAGTAATTCAATGCCAAAGCCTGTTAATTTATATGATTTTGAAGTGAATAGTTTGTAACTAACATTTTTAAACGAACCAGAGGTCATTTGTATGCACACAGTTAAATGGTTTCATTTATTGCTATTTATTGTTTACATACAGTTAAATGGTTTCAATTATTGCTATTTATTGTTTGCACACAGTTAAATGGTTTCAAATATTGTTATTTATTGTTTGTAAACAGTTCAATGGTTTCAAGTATTGCAATTTATTGTTTTCACACAGTTAAATGGTTCTAAGTATTGCTATTTATTGTTTGCAAACTACTACTACTACGACTACTACTACTACTACTACTACTACTACTACTAATAATAATAATAATAATAATAATAATAATAATCCCTCATGAAAGATGAAACATTTCTATTTGACCCAAAGATGAGACCCTAACAAGTACTTCCACACTAGATTAGAGTGGATCTGAGAGTAATGGCAATGCGGGGGTACTCCCCATTTACCAAGCTCCAAGACTGAAGAATCGCCATCAAATGCAGTTTAACGACATACCCAGGACACTAAATAGTTCCAAGTATTGCAAACACTAATAACTCTATTCAAGATAATTCATTTGTTTGCACACAGTTAAAGGGTTTCAAGTATAGCAAGTTATTAAATAGTTCTATATGCTCGATAGATAGGACACTAGCAAGAACTATTGCTCTGGGTAAGAGTTGACCTGGGAGTAATGGCAATGTGATGATACAACATATCACCCAAAGCTCCAGAACTAAAGCCTTACCCTCTGATAATTTAGTGTCATATCCAGAACACTTTTTGGAGGCGAGGAAGGTCTTACTCTTCTGCAGAGGTGCAGTCGATCTATTCTCCAGTCCCAGTTGACAGGGCGAACATTAGATAGGAATTGGAATAAGTGTGTGAAGAAAGAAAGAAAATCTTGAGAAGCAACAAACTAAAACTGTAAATATGAACGTACAATGAACGTGATTTTCTAACCACTAGGTATAAAATAACCCAATACTGTCTGACATGCCGATAAAATCAATCAGTCAGTTTTATATCATTTTATGGCTGAAAACGAAATATGCGTCCATGGTCATTAAAATTTGTCTCTTTGGCAGAGAAAATTATATATATATATATATATATATATATATACTAATCAATGAATTCTTTGGTAAGGCTTATTTTTATTTGTTTTAGTTCAAATCATATATCAATTATAGACATCATAAACTTCATGAACATAAAACAAAAACCAGGAAACTCCCACTCACACTCAAAACAGGCATTATAATAATTATAGGGATGATCCTAGTGGAGGAGTGTATATTATTTTATAGTATTATGGATTGGGTTTTCAAGTTTGTTAATGACCAATAAATATTTCTAAGTTATTTTCCGATGCATTAATTTGAATAAAGCGCGGCTGCTATTCCCGGAGACAAACTACTTGGTAACAACTAGCCCTAACTTTTTATTCTCGCCTCATAAAATCTTGAAGGCTGTCAGTTATGTGAAAGGACACGTCCGATCCTTCTATTTTAAAGGATGGTAAAAAGGAGAAGGATATTCGCACCAGATGTCTTGTGCTTGCCTTTGGGTATCGTATCGAGTGACAGCAAGTCTCTTAAGAGCTCCCACACCTTACACGGTATTCATGCCGACATCAACGTTTCCGTGTTCTGACCAGTCTTAATAGTTTGAATCACCAAAAGATTAATACTATATTCTTAATTGACTTATGACTCATTCATACTTATGGCTTCGGTTCTACGTATATCACCGAAGTTAAGGTTAGTTGGTTAGCATCTAATGCTGATGCGATGACAGTATTTCAGAGAAACTACCGTTACTCACTGCATACATATCTGTCACCGAAGGAGAGCCGACTATAGAGGGCGCTTTGCTGTTGGAGATTTCGCTTTTGACATACGTGAGCGGCGACGGAAGCATGTCAAACTTTATTAGATTCATAAGCATTTGCGGGATTTCAAGTAAATAATAACCTGCCGGATAGCGAACCTTGCCGTCCCGGCGGACCACTGAGTGAAAGTAAAAGAAAACGAAAAGAGAGATAAGTACATAGACCTTGCTAGAGTTTGGTTGGTTGGGTTTTATGACATATCAACCTTTGCAGGTTATTTAACACCAAATCCATTTTTATACAGATAGTCAGTTCTATTTCAAACAATTCAGTTTAGCATGAGTACACAGTTTAATTGTCAAAAACATTTTTATTTCAAGCTATTCGGTTAATTCAAACAGTTCTCATTCAGCTTATTCAGTTTAGTATAAGTATAGATTTTGTTTACACACAGTTAAATGTCAAAATAGTTCTATATTAAACAATTCAGTTTAACGTACGTACAGTTTCAATGTCAAAAACAGTTCCATTCCAAACAATTCTGTTTAGCATAAATACGCAGTTTAAATGTAAGTACAGTTTCAATGTCAAAAACATCTATTTCAAGCTATTCAGTTTAGTCAAACAGTTCTTTTCCAAACAATTCAGTTTAGCATAAGTATGCATTTTAGTTCTATTAAACCCATTGATAGGGCCATATCAGGTGCTACCATTCCGGACCAGTGTGGACTTGGGAGAAATGGCAATGAAGGGGTGCTCCGCATTCTCCGCCCCAGCATCACTGGAACCTCACCATCAGATTGTTTAGTGTCTTATACAGAACACCCGTTGTAGGGGGGGTCATACCCCTCAGCAGAGTCATACCCCTCAGTCGGTGTATTCTACAGTCCCAGCCGACTGGGCAATTCCCAGAGTTAATATCAAAACAGTTTTATTTCAAATAATTCAGTGTACCGTAAGTACACAGTTTAGATGTCAAAACAGTTCTATTTCGAGCAATTCAGTTTAGCATTAGTACACAGTTTAAATGTCAAAATAGTTCTATTTTAAACAATTCAGTTTAGCATAAATACGCAGTTTAAATGCAAAAAACAGTAAACTCAAGAAACCACAGTTTAGTTCTATTTGACCCATAGATAGGACCCTTATCTGGTGTTACTACTCTGGGCCAGAGTGGACCGGGGAGCGATGGCAATGAAGAAGTATTCTGCATTCCCCAAAGCTCCTGCATTACTGGAACCTCACCATCAGATTGTTTAGTGTCATATCTGGGACACTTGTTGAGAGGACTTTACCTGTCTGCAGAGAAGCAGTCGGTGTATTCTACAGCCCAAGCCGACTGGGCAAACCTCGCGAGAGAACTTAAAATGCAGTGTAACATGAAGAAGACAGTGATACAAATTGGTATGCTTGAAAAAATTCACAAAGGCTTGAAAAAAAGGACTGGAAAATTTAGAAATCAGAGGACGAGCGCACACTATCCGTACCACAGCATTGTTGAGATCGACGAGAATACTGAGAAGGGTCTCGGAGACCTGAGGGTACTTGTAATCACTTAAGACTCCAGTCGAAGTCCTCCGGGTAACACTGGTGTGAAAATCTCGCAAGCAGTAAATTAATGTGCGTGTACGCGTGTGCGTGTGCATTGAGAAAGACAAAAATGATAAGACAAATAGTAACTGTTTCTATAATTACTCACGTGTAATAAGACACAGTATTTAAAGAGCTAAAGTTCTAAATACCAATAATGAGAGAGCAATTTAATGTTTGCTAACATAAACTGCTCTTGAAATATATATATATATATATATATATATATATATATATATATATATATATATATATTGTTTGTTGTTGGCGACCTTAGTCGAGGGTGAACCGAAGGCTCCCTTTTCCAATAGCTACAACACCGAGGTGTAGGGGAGGGTGCTGCTCAATTCCCTGGATTGCTCCACTTTATCCTTGATCCTTACTTTGTAATGCTGAGTGTTAAGCAAGATGGCATAAAGTACCATTTTTTTGTCTTTGGTGTGATTTGAACTGGGATTGAACCTCAGTCTCCCGGACCATTGTTGAACACTGTACTCATTAGGCCAATGGCCTAGTGAATATATATATATATATATATATATATATATATTCAATTTAACATCAGTTATATATATATATATATATATATATATATATATATATATATATATATATATATATAAAACTGATGTTAAATTGAATTGTTTATGTAAAACAGCAGTACTTGAGATCATTCAACTGTGTGCAAAGAAATGAACTCTGGCTCATTTCAAAATGTTACCCACAAACTATTTATTTACAAATTATACGTATCTAATATACACTATCAGTCAAAAGGAAACGGTTTCAAGCTGGCAAAGGAAAGAAGCTGAAGATACCCACCACAAACAATTACGGACGTGGACTATGCTGATGACATAGCGCTTCTGACAAATACACCCGCCCAAGTCGAATCCCTGCAACATAGTCTGGAACGAGCAGCTACAGGCATAGGCCTCCATGTCAACACACACAAGACGGGATAATTGTGCTTTAATCAAAGAGGCGACATCACCAAACTAAATGGTAGTTCTCTGAAACTAGTGTCTCATCAACCGAGAAAGACATCAACACGAGATTAGCAAAGGTGTGGACAGCTATCGATAGGCTATCGGTCATATGGAAGTCAGACCTGACCGATAAAATAAAACGCAGTTTTTTCCAAGCAGCAGTCGTGTCGATACTGCTATATGGATACACTACGTGGACGCTATCTAAACGTATGGAGAAAAAGCTTGACGGCAACTACACAAGAATGCTGCGAGCAATAATGAACAAATCCTAGTGGCAACACTCCACAAAACACCAGCTGTACAGCCACCTACCACCCATCTTTTAATTCGCTCTACTTCGTGTATCGAGTACTTTTTACGTTTATCTTAATTGATTCTGCCGGTGTTTTTTCTTTTGACTTGGCATCTCAGCATCATTTGATTATTTTCTAAATAGTATAGGTGCAATTAGTCTTTACTTTATTGTTGAAATTTTTTTCAGTGATATCAGTTTGTAAGTCCTGGAGGCAACACCCCACAAAACAGTAGCTGTACGGCTCCCAACCACTCATCACGAAAACTATCCAAGTTAGACGAACCAGACATGCGGGACACTGCTGGGGAAGTAAAGATGAACTCATTAGCGATATTCTCCAGTGGACCCATTCACATGGAAGAGCGAAGGCAGGACGACCAAAAGAATCTATAGACAACAGCTCTGTGTCGATACAGGATATAGCATTGAAGACCTCCTGGGAGCGATGGACGATAGAGACAAGTGGCGAAAGTGGGTCAAGGAGACCCATGCTGGCGGCGCGATATAATGATCAGTCAAAAGTATTTGGCCACCCTCAAGAATTTTAATTTCTCATCCTATAAGTGTTATTTTTAATGAAACAATTCAAGTGCAAAAATGTTTTTATTTGTTAAACTAAATACGAGTCTTCCTTAGTAACTTTGACCAGATATCTTTTGAAAAAATAATTTGAAGGCGTTTTTCTCCTTTGATACTAAAAATAAAAATTCCCAGAACTACAGTGGATTATACAGTTAGAAGAAATCAGTAAACGAGACAAAACAAAACCAAATGAAGGGCTGGTAGACCAAATGCAACAAGAACAGAGGAAAATTTCAAGAGAGTCACCAGTTTGTGTGACAGAAGGCTAACTACTCCAAATGTCACTGCACAACTAAACCAATGTCGTCAAAAATGTGACAATATCAAGTGTGAGGAGAAGACTCAGTGAAGCTGGCCTATATGGCAGAATTTCTGTCAAGAAACCACTGTTGAGGAAGCAAAATAATCTTGAAAAGACTCCAGTGGACCAAGACGCTCAAAGACTGGACAATTGAGCAGTGGAATAAAGTCCTTTGGACAGACGAATCAAAGTTCAAAATATTTCGGTCAAATAGGAGGGTGTATGTGTGGCGATGAGTTGGTGAAAGCTGCAACCCCCTGTATCTCACCAACCGCCAATATGGGTAGGCTATATTACAGTGAGACGGGGGGTTGCCACTTTCAAAGTCTTGGATTTGTACCAGGTGAAGGGCAAATTGAATCAGACTGATTATTACAGCATACTTCAGCATCGCGCAATCCCAAATGGAACGCCGCCTGTGGCTCAAGGATTTGAACTCATGTAAGATAATGATCCAAAGCACACTAGTAAACTCTGCCAGAGGTACATTAAAAGCAAAGAGGAACAACATATCCTTCAACTGATGTCTTGGCCGGCACAGTCAGCGAACTTAAATCCCCTTGAACTGGAATGGGATGAACTTGACCGAAAAGTCAGAGCTAAACAACCCACAAGTCCAGCTTACTTCTGGCAACTCTTGCAGGAAAGCTGGGCAGAACTATCTCTAGTCTATCTCCAGTCTTTCGTGGAAAGAATGCTAAGAATCTGTGAAGCAGTGATAGCGGCCAAAGGGGGTCATTTTGATGAATCAAAACTTAAAGAAGTTTTTTTTCAAGCTTTTTTGGTTTAATTTGTATTCAATGTAGCTCAGGAAGACTTGTATTTAGTATAATAAATAAAACTGTTGTAGTATTTAACTTGTTTCATTAAAAATAATACTTTTAGGATGAGGAATAAAAAATTTTGAGGGTGGCCAAATACTTTTCACTGGCTGTGTATGTGTAAACAAGATTTGTATAAATGATAGCCAACGAAGATATATATATATATATATATATATATATATATATATATATATATAAAACTATAACATTTTCAATTATATGACAAATATTTGAATGAGAGATTTATGAAAATATCATCTTACAAAATAATCTATATTTGCTAATGATAATAATAATGCTTTCATTTTCTAAGCTTAGCTATGAACAAGCATTAGGCACCCAGTGAGAATTGAACTCACAATTAATTGTCTGCAAGTCAGATTAGCTAAACATTTAAGCTCGATTTACTTAAGGGACTTTTTGTTCTGAAGTGGTTATGCATCTAGATTAATGCTTCTTGATTTCGGTGTTCTCGTTGAATCCAGTGCTTAAAGACTTTCTTGATCTAAAGTTTTATTAATAGCAATGTGATTACTTGTAATACATATATTTTTAACAGCATTCAAATAAAGCAGGAATTTATCCTAACTTTAGCTGAGTCTCAACTAATGGAGAAAAAGTTACATGGGAAGTACGTAAGAATGCTCTGTGCTGTTTTGAACAAATCCTGGAAGCAGCACCCCACAATTCAGCAGTTGTACGGCCAAGTAAGACTATCAAGATCTGCTCGGCACCGTAGGAGAAGTAACGAAAAACATGTTCTCTAGTGGACTCCTAAACATGGGCACACCAGTGTTAGTAAGCCAGTAAAAACTTTCATTTATCAGCTCTGTGCGGACACTGGATGCCGCCAAAATGACTTTACTTGAGCGATGAGAGAGAGAGAGAGAGAGAGAGAGAGAGAGAGAGAGAGTGAGAGAGAGAGAGAGGAGCCGACACGTTTTGATGGTGACGATGATCTTTCTAAGCGTATGTATTAATCAAAGTTTTTCACCGGTAATATTTGGCAAGTAGCAATTGAGTCTTCCATAATTCTGTGTTCGTGCAGTACGGATATAGTTTCGAAAGAAGTGAAAGTATTTCAACATAGTGTGTATTTCGATAAAAAAAAGGATTGGTGACATCAGTAATATTACTATAGGATAAAAACATCGTAAAATATTAACAAAATTCATATAGTTTTTTACTCAAAGATTCTAATTCTTACATATGGATTAAAAAACCCCAAACTTTTGGAAATTTAAAGCTAATTCGATTCAGTATCTTCTTTTGCAAAAGATGAATTTTATTTTATTTTTGTCTCAAAATATCTTAATTTAAGTTTCTATATTTTTGTATTCCAGTTGTTTTAAACTTGAGGAGAACTTTGAAATTTAATTTTGTTTTCTTTTTAAATTTGGCCTATAAGTATTTTCTAAAAGAAGACGGACTGGAAAAAACTAAATTTAGAAGAAAATAGACATTTGTTTAAAGGACTAAAGAAGAAATATCTGCGTTAACAAGCTGATGCTGGTGTGAAGGATTCGCAATAAATGAAACAACAGCAGCAACAACCAAAATAAATAATAATAATAATGATGATAATAATAATAATAATAATAATAATAATAATAATAATAATAATAATAATAGAAGAAGAAGTTGAATGTATTACAAGTAAAAAAAACGTAATTCAGAAATTTAGTACAATAAACTAAAATAACAGGAAACAGAAGATGATAAAAAAGAAAATGAGAAAAGGGATAAAATGAAGATGAAGCAGAACATGAGGGCGAGGGGAAAAAATAAGAAAAAAAGGGAAGAAGAAGAAGAAGAGCGCGAAGAAAAGGAAAAATTAGGAAATATAGAGAGAAGAAGGAGACCAAGAAATTGAATGTATTACAGGAAAAACGTAATTTGGAAATAAGTACATTCGGCCTTCCACATTTTCAGGGGTTAGGGGGCGCACCAAAAGTGAAAAAACCGCGAATATTTCAAGCCAGCCCCGAACTTTAGCTCCTGATAATGTTGATTCAATGTAAAACATGAAAATAAGACAACACATTGTACAGCAACGATGTTTTATAAATCTAAAATAACTGAATGAGTTTTCTCAAGATTTTCTTGTTTACGCTTGTCAACTACGATTTTCCTCGGGAGGCCTCAAACCTATAAGAAAATACCCGACTCTTAACAAAAATATTGGTTTGACGGTATCTCGCAAAAAGTTTTAAAATACCGGAACTAAGAAAACGCTGAAACATAGAAAAGTTAAAATTGGAAAAGTTTGTTAAATTTGAAATATATTCTAAAAACCAAAAAAGCTGGAATTAGAGAAATTAATTTTTCCCCATAAGAATTTAAAGTTAACAAAAAAAAAAAAAAAAGAATTTTTTATTTAAATCTTTTACTTTAAAAAAATCTTGTCTATAAATATTTGTAAACAGAAAAAATAAAATTGAACGACTGAGGAATGCTACCTATTCTTGATGAGTACCTTCCAATGACAATCAACACGAATCAGAATTCAATGTAGTAATTAATTTGGTTTAACGTGTATCTTATTTAAAAAAAAATCCAAACATCATTGAAAAGGGAGGAATTGAATATTAAAGTCTTCGCTTTACAAAATTGTAAAGAAAAGAAAAGAAAAGAAAAGAAAAGAAAAGAAAAGAAAAAGTTCCAAATAGTGAAACTCCGATTCAAAAGTAGGAAAGTGAGTCAATAATAATGGCACGCGTTTTTCTTATGATTTGCTTTAGGTTGACCGTACTGAGTTCAAATATTTGAGAAAAAAAAAGCTCCCAAAAAAACCCCCAAAATAGAAATAAAAACAAAACAAAACAACAAAAAAAACCAACAACAATAAAACAACAACAACAACAACAACAAATCAAAGAAAAAAACGAAAACACAAACAAACAATCCCCCACCAAAAAAAACCAAAACCAAAAAAAAAAAAAAAACAACAAAAAACAACTGCTAATAATTATTTACCCAATCACTTATAATTTGCTTAAAAAATATTTTTTTGTATGTATCAATTTTCTGTAAAATGATTTACGTTTTCGTTTTCTTGTATCTGCCAATCTGTTATAAAAAAATAAATAAAAATAAAAGATTCGAGAAGACTTGTTGTCACACAGACTTTAGTGAAAAACAACCAGTTTAAACTAGAAGGAAAATCTCACACGGAGAATAATAATAATGATATGAAAAGAAGGATAAGTACCTCGACCCTGCTAGGGAATTGAGAAAAACTATGGAACATGCAGGTGACAATTATGCCAATTGTAATTGGTGTTTTTGGTACAGTAACTAAAGGATTTCTAAAGGGACTGGAGGACTGGGAAGTTGGCAGACGAGTGAAGACCATCCAAACTACAGCACTATTGAGAACGGCCAGAATACTGAGAAGGGTCCTGGAGACTTGCTTTTACTCAATCTCCAGTGAAAGACCATCAACTAACGCTGATGTTAAAAACTCTAATGAGTAAATAATAATAATAATAATAATAATAATAATAATAATAATAATAATAATAATAGAAATTTGCCCATACAAATAAATGGTATATGCACAACACAGAATCCGTCCCAGAAAATGAGACGCACAAACTCCTCGGAAATTTGAAAGACAAACGGATCACCTAATCTCAGTCAGACGACCCGACCTAAGAAGAGTCAACAACAATAATAAAAAAGAGAGAACTTGCTGAATTGTGGACTTTAGTGTCCCGGCTGACCACAGAGTAAAATTGAAAGAAAGCGAAAATAATGATAAATACTTGGACCGTGCTAGCGAATTGAAAAAAAAACTGTGGAACATGAAAGTGACGGTGATACCAATTGTAATTGATGCTCTTGGTACAGTCACAAAAGGATTGATAAAGAGACTGGAGGACTTGGAAATAAGAGGACGAGGGGAGACCATCCAAACGATAGCATTGTTAAGATCGGCCAGAATACTGAGTAGAGTCCTGGAGATTTGAGGAGACTTGCTGTCACTCAAATTCCAGTGGAAGCCCACCAGCTAACGCTGGCGTGAAAAACTCTCAATGGATTAAAATAATGATTATAATGTAAGGAAGAGACGCAGAAGGACTTATATTATTAAAACATATTCATAAATTACACAAATAAAGTTATAATATCTATCAATTATTACTATCATATAATATATTAGACATCAATTAATTATATTAATATAAAATTAAGCATATCAGTATTATCCGTACTGTGTTTTTGTATCTTTTCGTCCAAAATATAATTTAAAAAAATGTTCTGAAAGAGTTAAACTTTACAATGTTCCTGGATTTGTTCAGGATTGTGTCAGGCCATGCATGCATATTATTAAAAAAAATTATTCAGTAAATGACAGTTCCCTTGGAATAGTGGCTAGCGTGCTAGATGGTGACATCGTAGTCAACGTGTTCGATCCGCAATCATGCAATTACGTTCACTTTTATTCTTAGCGCACTTGCTGTGGGTTAAATAGTACCACTTCCGTTCTTCAAGGATGGCTTTGGAATTAAATAACCCATGATGGTTTATATGTCTTAAACGAAGAAACCAAACCAAACCGAACCTAGGTTGGATGTCTTCGTTGTGTAATGGTTAAAGTGATGAGACTGCGGAATCGTAGTAAGCGAGTTCGAACTCCATTCTCGCTATTACGTTCACTTTCGGACATATACCCTCGGGAAAGGTACGAACCCCTTTATCCTCCCAGCTATGGGTTAAATAGCACCACTACTGTTCTTCTAGTAGGATGGCTTTGGCGTTAAATAACCTACAAAGGTTGATACGCCTTTAAAACAAAGACAGTAAACCAAAACCAAATAAAACTGAACCAAATGAGTGCAACCCAGCAAAAACGGTTCGATAGCGAGATTTTGTATTAGCGTTATGGGATCCGCCCGGCTATTCCTACGCATGATCACACTGCATGACTAAACGCCCCACAACTATACGAGTTCGAATTTCAGTCAAGTTATCACGTTCACTTTCGGACTAATACACTCGGGAAAGTT
>CAUZXS010006662.1:82500-130000 GCA_963585895.1 Sepioteuthis lessoniana
AATCAATTATTCCGAAATCTGCCATGTTCATAAACTGAAGTTAGATCGTAAAATTTCAATGAATAATACTTTAACTAGAGGATTAATGTTGCGACATTGGGTTAATGTGATTTTTATCATTATTTGACCGCAGTATTTCCGGTCTATTGACATAATGGTTAGATTGTTCGCCACTGGTCTGGGAGACCAGGGTTCAATACCAGGTTGAGTCACACCAAAGACTTAAAAAAATGATACTTAATGCCTCTTCATTATAAGGCATGGATCAAGGGTAAGTGGAGCAATCCAAGGAAAGGAGTAGCGCGCTCCCTTACACCTCAGTGTAGTAGCTATTGTAAAGGAGCCTTCGGGTCAACCTCGGCAACAGTCGGCCAACTTACTTATTATTGATGTACCAATATATATATATATATATATATATATATAATTTAGATATGTAATTTACATATACAGAGAGATAAATTACGACAAAATTTATTTATGAATATGATCTCTCTCTCTCTCCCTCGTCTTCTACTTGTCTCTCTATCAAGCGGGACACTATTGGAGAAACAAAGACGAACTCATAAGTAATGTTCTTCTATCGAGAACTTATTTATATCAGATCTGTGCGGACATATGGTGTAGTATGGAAGACTTTCCGGGAGCAATGGATGAGAGAGAGAGAGAGAGAGAGAGAGAGAGAGAGAGAGAGAGAGAGAGAGAGAGATCCGTGCTTGCAGTGCGATTTATGATGATGGTGATGATGAAGACACATATATACATATAGTCAATGATGATGATCATATATATATATATATATATATATATATATGTGTGTGTGTGTGTGTGTGTGTGTGTAAAGGTCGATCTTATCTCTGTCTATCTGTCAGTCTCTATACGTAGAGTGTTTTATGTATGGACATAAGTGTAGGGTGTGACATATAATATATATTTTGATGTTCCTCGTGGATTTTTACTGGGATTTTTGTTGCTTTTTAAATCTATAAATTATTAATCTAAAAATTGCCTCTGATATAAAACTATTTACTGAAGATGTCAAACTACTGGTTTGATCAGTATCAAAAGAAACAACACAAATGATCTAAATTAATTGTTATATTGGGAAGATATTAAAAAATTAAAATGTGACACAGAAAAATGTAAATTACTCTGGACCCAAAGACATTAAAGCTGAATATAGATTAAGTAACAGGGGAATGAAAAACGTAAAGGAGGAATGTGATCTAGGGTTTGGCTTTGATGATACATATTAAGCTGACAATCATATTTCGTCGACTGTAGAGAGGGCATATGAAATGATTGACTAGAATGTTCGAAATTTTATTTCAAGGAAGGCAAACGTTGTTTTAAAAATTTATAAAACAATAGGTCTTCATATCTAATGTTGTTTTCTGGCCTTGGTTGCAGTGTCGAGACATGGAGATTGGAGCATAATATTGGGCATACAAAGAAGAGTAACAAAAATAATAAAAAAAGTAAAAGATTACAGTTATAGGGTGAGATTAGAGAAATTAGGATTAACTAATTTTCTAGAAAGAAGAATGAGATGTAATCTAATTGAAACTTTCAAAATAATTGAATTTTTGATCATGGTCGACATTTTTTCAATATTTCTCTTCGACCGGGAAATTTAATGTAAAGACAGATTTCAAAAACTAAGTTGGATATTTTTTTTTTGCTAACGGAGTAATATATTTTTGTAACAAATTGCCCAATCAGATAACAGCAATAGTATAGAAAATTTTAAGATCAAATTGGATGATTTCATAAATATGATTTTAGAAGGCATTTTTGGAAACTACCGGATAAATTGCTTAACAGAATTTGATCTGTACATAGATATTATATCAAAAGTTTATATATTCGGTGCAAATTTTTTTTTCCATTTAAGGTTGATGTGAGATGATGGTAAAAAGCGGGGATGCCCACGGAGATATAACAAACAAATAAGAATAGTTGAAAATCCATCCTCCTGTATTTAAAGGGCGAATTAATATGTAAATAAGGCTTTTTAAAAATGTTCCAAGAAGTAACATTAGGCTGATGCACCTGAAGACAAATACATAATATCGTAATGCCGCGATAATTTCAGTTTACGTATAAAATAGCAAACTCTCAAATCTAGCACCTCGATAATTGTTGACAACTAAAACTTAATCCTAAAAATATCGTTATGAATTAAAAAAAAAAAAGAGTGATACAATATATGTATATATAGTATGTTTATATTCTGAACGAAGAAATGGAGAGAAAGAATAAAAAAGTATAACATTTGCTGTTAGGTATCAGATTGATCTTTATTGGATAGGTTTTCTCGCACAAAATTCTCTTCTTAGAATAGAAATATTTCCTTCATTTGCAAAAGTTCCAGTTGCTAAAAGCATCTAAATGAATTTTTCTCAATAAATATATTCTACGTATAAAGATCTATCTATCTATCATGCAGTTATATATGCCAATATAGTTAAAGAAAAAAAAAAAAGAAATACTCTTGTTTAAAAATATACGGAAACTAATGTTGGTGTTGTCAACGATATTTAGGTATCTTAACGCAGTTATATATATATATATATATATATATATATATATATATATATATATATATATATTTATATATATATATACGTGTCTGTGTGTGTTCATTTATTTGTGTATGAGTTTATGTGTGTGTGTTTGTCAATAAATACTATATCAATTTTGGTTTAGCATCATATTTTCCATTCTTTCGGATATATATATATATATATATATATATATATATATATATATATATATATATATATGTAAATATATATATATATGTATATATATATATATATGTGTGTGCGTGTGTGTGTGTGTGTGTGCAGAGATTGGATGTATGCTCTTGCTGGCCAGCGAACACAAGCTTTTTCACGTGTAGGGGTCCATAGGGGAACGTCGTTAATGAGTTCTTCTTAACTTCTCCAACTGTGCCCATCATATTTTGTTCGTCTCACTTGGATGGTTTTTGAGATGGGAGGCAAGTGGCTGTACAGCTGCAGATTTTTGTACTGACACTGAATGAAGTCTAGTGGACCTGCCAAGAACGATGGGCGATAGGGACGGATAGCGAAAGAGTAAGTGGAGTCCGTACAGCAAGCACGACTTGTTGTTGATGATGATGCTCTATGTATATATATATATGTGTGTGTGTGTGTTTGTGTGTGTTTGATATATATATATATATATATAAATATATATATATATATATATGTATATATATATGGATAAATAGATAGACAGATTGATATGATATCATAAACACATACTGTTGCAAAAAGCAGTAATGTAAAAAAAAAAAAAAAAAAAAAAAAAAAGAAAAAAAAACATGAGAAAAAAAAACTTCGGTAGAACAATAAACAAAATAAAAAAAAAACAAAACAAAACAAAATCAACAAAGCTAATGTTGATTCAGAGGTTATGATGATGATGTAATGTATTGAAGAGCTGTGATACAACGAAACAGTCTGTCTGTGGATGACATTATATATATACATATAATGTGTCTGTATACATATGTGTATGGGAGAGTAATTGTGTGTGTGTATATATATATACTTATTTCGATAGATAGATTGTATACACTTGGCCCAGCGGTTAGAGTGTTCGCCAATGGCCCGGGAGACCTAGGGGTTCAATCCCAGGTCGAGTCATACCAAAGACTTTAAAAAAATGGAACTTGATACCACCTTGCTTAACACTCAGCATTATAAGGTACGGTTCAAGGGTAAAGTGGAGCAATCCTGGGAATGGAGTAGCGCCCTCCCCTACACCTTGGTGTAGTAGCTATCGAAAGGGAGCCTTCGGGTCACCCTCGACTATGGTCGCTAACTTTACTTACTTACAGCTAAAAAAAGGAAATGCAAAAACCCCCAAGAAATAAAAACTCCGGAAAAACTAATGAACAACAACTGAGCCAGTAATGATTCTTTGGGTTGGATGGTGTTTCGCGGTTAAAGCATCATTATCATTACTCAGCGCGACTGAAATGTCGAGAAAACGTTCTGAAGAGGTTCAGACATCGACTTTAAAAACTGATAACCTGTACCGACAAGGGAATCTGTATTCTGTGATGAATCCCGGCATTGGGTACTTTCAATCGATTTCAAGTCTGGGTTTAATATTTACGGCGTTATTGACACAGGCAACTAATTTCATTGAGATGGTTCTTTTCACTGGTTTCTGATGGGATGTTGCTGTTCTACATTGACACAGAGGCAAAATATCTTATTTGTTTTTGACGGGTAGTGATTCTTTGTCTTTTCTAGCGGTCACTAGTTTTTACTAGTGCCATCTGAACAACTCTGAATAAATCGTTTCGCCAACAAAGTCTTCGTCAGATGATATACATTGATTAAGGCATGGTTTCGAGGCGAAAACATCATTACCATTTGCCTAAAGCACATCGGTACTATCTTATGACTCAACTAGATTTTTATTGGCTTTCAGTCACATTGTGGAAATGCCATATCAAGTTACAGCCAAGTTGGGTTAATCTTTTAATTTATTCGCAACTTTTCAGTGAATATAAAAGAAGCATAAATTAAATGATGTAACACACACACACACACACACACACACACACACACACACACACACACACACACACATAAA
Organism: Sepioteuthis lessoniana; assembly: GCA_963585895.1. Classification (NCBI taxonomy): domain Eukaryota; kingdom Metazoa; phylum Mollusca; class Cephalopoda; order Myopsida; family Loliginidae; genus Sepioteuthis; species Sepioteuthis lessoniana. The sequence continues at coordinate 87,139 of CAUZXS010006662.1, forward strand.
CACATACACACATACACACACATACACTTAAACACATACACACACATACACCAACACACACAGAGAAGCACATAAAAAACACAAACACAAACACACACATATATATAAACGCACACACATAACTGCACACACAAATGCACAGACAACACACAAACGCAAACACAAATACACGCAATCACACACACACACACACACACACACACACACACACACATACGCACACATAAACACACACACACACATATATATATATACACTAAACATATTGATTAGATCCTCTTAATATAGAAAAATTCCAACTAAAACATTTCATATTGCAAAGAAAAAGCACGCTCATAACCCCGAAAACAAACAAGCAAAACCTCAAAATTCTCTATGAAAAGATTGACAAAACATCTTTAAACAAGATCAACTTCGAATATAGCAGCCACATTCTAAAATGTCTATAGCATTTTCCACATCACTTTTTCCTCTTACTTCGAGTAAATCTTTTTTCTTCAGTAAATTACATCCCTGCTTGCTTTTCTTCCTATTTATATAAATGCATATGATTCGTCATTCTATTCCCTGAAGATAAGTCTAGTTAAGGTCGAAAGTACACGGGAAAAATACGGCGCCTTCTTAAATTCCTTCTATTCAAAAGTCAAATGACTTATACGAAGATTTGAACGGATCAAAGATAGAATAGGCAGGCAGTGCCTGAACTATTTACTCAAACAAATTTAAAAAAGAAAATGCCTATATATATATATATATATATATAGTACGGCATTTGCAACTTTATATATATATATATATATATATATATATATATATATATATATATATATATATATATATATATTCTGAAAAAAAAATCCCGTGTATAATACGAGCAGACTTTTCAGTATTTGTGGCAGTTAAATTTAGCATTTGTTCATCTATCAATTCGTACTGACTAAAAACAATAATTTTATAGCTTACATAATGCAAACCATAAAAATTATCATTTCATCTTAAAGCATAAAAAATTATACAGTACTCTGAGCAAACCCACGGGCATGTTCTCCCCAAAATGCAACAAGCTTGCTGCGAAAATAAGCTCGCATTAGGGAAAACAAAATTATGAAACAACACATATTCTGATGAATATTTCTCTGCAACAGCGTAAAACATTAGTTTGGACTCTTGACATAACTTAAAATTAGTTTGGACTATAAGTAAGTAAAGTTGGTGACCGTAATCGAGGGCGACCAAGAAGGCTCTCTTTTCAATAGCTACTACACAGAGGTGTAGGGGAGGGTGCTACTCCTTTCCCTGGATTGCTCCACTTTACCTTTGATACGTACCTTGTATCGTTGAGTGTTAAGCAAGGAGGTATGAAGTATAATTTTTAAAGTCTTTGGTATGAGTCGACCTGGATTATTATTTATTATTATTATTATTATTATTATTATTATTATTATTAAAGAAAGACACAATTCAATTTTCATGGCCCTTTTGGCTATAGCCATAGCCAAGTGGGCTGTAAATATCAGGGCTTTTCCTAAATAATCAAATTTAATTTCCATCCACCCCCAAATATAAACACATCTTTGAATCTTGCGACTTGTTGGGAGGTTGGATGAATATCAATCTTATCTTTAATTCTTGAAAATTTTTAATAGGAAGGATGGATTTGGTGGGGTTGATTTTTAAAAATGTTTTCGCTTTCAGGATTAAAATTTTAACAAAATACATAAAAGTTATCTTCAATAAAATTGCGAACCATATAACACCCACATCAACAAATATTTAACAATACTGAAACTGACTTAACAAGGAAGATCCGGATCTCTTCGGTCAGAGTGTGATTTTCGTTAATAATAGTTTGTTTTATGTCTTAGTTTAATATCGCAGGTCATTTAATGCCAAAGCCATCCTTATAGAAGTTCAGTAGTGGTGCTATTTAACCCATATCTGGGTGGGTATGGAGGTTCACACTTTTCCCAAGGATTTTAGTCCGAGAGAAAATGCACTAGCACGACTCGTTCGTTAATAATTTGATTTTAATTGCATTAATTAAAAATCTGTTACCATGGATAATAATTAAAATTTCAGACCATGTATTTTAACCTTTCATTATCATTTTTTCTTTTTAAATCTATACTTTTATTCTTCTTATTAAATAATCTTTTCTAAAGATATCTCATAAGGGATATTTTAGAATTCAGTATTTTTGTTAAATAATTTGTTAAAATACAATTGTTTTTAGATGTTTTCTTTTATAAAAATACGATTATATGCGTCGTTATAAGATTGGGATCTTTTCAATGAGAACCATGTTGTTCGTTCATTTAGAGGACCCGTATTTTTGGAACGGATCCTATGTGAACAACTCATAACAAGTAGCCATCTTACCCAGTCAGAGATGCTGACAGGTGTACGATATCTGGCTATTAGTCTACACGATAAAGCGATTTTTCTCTTCTCTTGTAAAGGGGTTTATAAATGATAACGAATAAATCTCCCTCTGTGGTCATTTATTCAACTTGTCAAAATTAAAAAATAAAAACAAAAACAATCTGTTAGAAAAAAATCATTTTTAATGTAAATTGGAAGTAATAATTTTTTTATACAGATATAAATTATGTATTAATTTTCTGTAGGCGTCTATATATTTATTGTTCACACACACACACACACACACACACACACACACACACACACACATACATACACACATATATATATATGTATATATAACAACAATAAATAAAAACACGCCCACAGAAAAGTAACTAGTAATTTATTTCTATATGAACGCATGTCTAATGGACACACAAGCGAGAAAATGACAGTAATCGAGCACCGTTGACTCTGTCTATGCTATCCTAAATAACCAGCCTATTGGCTTAGTGGTAGAATGTTCGCCAACGGTCCTAGAAACCGGGGTTCAATCGCAGGTCGAGTCATACCAAAGACTCAAAAAAAGGTACTTGACACCTTCTTGCTTAACATTCAGCATTATAAGGTACGTTTCAAGGGTAAAGTGGACCCATCCACGGAAAGGAGTAGCGCCCTCCCGTAAATCTCAGTGTAGTAACTATTGAAAAGGTAGCTTTCGGGTCTCCCTCAACTATGGTCACCAACTTTACTTAATTATCAAAGATATTGAGCACTCTTTATTTATAAATATAGCAAAGTATATATATATATATATATATATATATAGTTTGGTTATTGTTTGATGGCATATCGACTCTTATTGTTTTTTTTTATACCAAACCTTTTTTTAATATGATTGGTGAGCAAATAGTTTGTCGGTAAATATTTTTATTATTAAATGAATTGTTTGAGCGCAAGACAAAAGTTACAATAAAATTTTGGTTGGTTGGTTATTTTGTTTAAAGGTTTATAAATATGACAAACTATATATATATATATATATATATATATATATATATATATATATATATATATATATATATATTTCAAAATGAATAAATACACAGAAATTTATATTCTTTTAAAAATTATTTATTTAGTTCTTATGCAGCGTTTCAAGCCTATGACATTTTTCAAAGAAATTCAAATTTTTTTTCGGCGTAGCCTTCGGTTTATATAGAGGTCATTATTTTAATGGGGTGGTTGTTTCTTTTGATTTCGTGATAGATTCCTTGTAGGGGTTGGGCCTTTCTTTCTTTTCTTTTCTTTTTTTCCTTTCTTTCTCTTTCTAAGAGTCAACCGTTGTGGGTTATCTAAGGCCAAATTTTGTGTTTTTGTATTTTTGATTTCGTATATTGACAGAAATAATTTTCATAAACTGTTTCTCTTGGCGTCATCATCTCACACCAATAAGATAAAAAGAGTTGGGTGTTTGTTTGCCATAAGAACAATTTGTGAAATAATTATATAGGTCTTAGAACTTGACATGATCAACCGATTAGAAAGGAGGGGTTCCTGTGGCGTAGTGGCTAACGTTCTCGATTGTGACATTTTAGTTAGCGTGTTCGAACTTCAGTCGTGCTTTTACGTTCACGTTCAGACTAATCGAATTGGTAAAGGTATAAAACCTGTTCCCTCCCTGTAATGGGTTAAATGGTATCACTGCTCTTCTACAAACGTGTCTTTGGCTTTAAATAATTCACGATGACTGATGTGCCATTAAACAGAGAAGCTAAACCAATCGACTTCATGCAATGATATCGCGATGAAAATTGATTCTTTTCACACGAGACGGCAAAAGCCAAATAATGAGTTGCAAGTATTTTTTTTAACATTCAAACAGGTGACATAATACTCAAACGACAATAGTAGAAAGCATACCCAACCAATCGATTGATCGGGCCTCTTCGATCTCCTGTTTAGTCCAAGTAAAGGCCGAAAGGGGATATTGTAAGTCACGTCTACCGGCATTACGGGTCACCATCCATCGGCAACAGGTGGCTCCATATAAATGGGTGCAAACAATTGACTTATTTTAGTTACTGGTACATAAGAATACGTGAAACTACTTAAGTGTACAAACAAATGATTAATAGTAAATAGAATAATTTGAATTTGATAGAAATACTTGAAACTATTTAACTATGAACAAAAAATGAGCTCAAACACGTTTAAAAATATTATCAACAAAATGTGTTTTCATATCTTATGTATTCAATATAGATGTATAAAAATTATTTGGCATTAAGTAACCAACAATGGTTGGTATACCGTAAAACCAAACCAAACCAAACCAAACCTAACCAAATATGTGCAAATAAATGACCAATACTAAATTAATACTGTTACATAGCAATACGTGAAAACATTGAATTTTGAGTAAAGATTTAAAAAGATGGACTCAAGCTCGTTTAAAAATATTATCAACAAAATGTATTTACAGATCATATATTTAATGTATATGTATAAAGAGAGTTTTGCATTAAATAACCTATAATGGTTGATATGACATAAAATTCAACCAAATCAAACTATCCTTATGCGGTAGAGTCTTACCTGTCTGCAAAGGTGGAGTCGGTGTATTTATAACCCAAGCTGGCAGGGTAGTATATATATATATATATATATATATATATATATATATATATATATATATATAGTATGAACAAAAGGATGGATACATAAATTTTGGTAATGAAATGTTAATTCCAACCGATCGCAGATTTAAAGACTGTTTACATTTCAAGACTGAAAGGTTCATTAATGCCAAGGGATTGGCTTCTCGTGTGAATGAGATTTGAACTTCATGTTAATGATTTATAAAATTGCTAATGTTTAAAAGTATTTTCAAATTCGGACATAATCTCTATTTTTCAAGAATGCCTTAAAGTTAGAAAATCAATCAATAAAAGATTTTGAATTTTCCAATTATGAATTTCTTATATTTTAAAAGTTTTTAAATGAAAGTTAATGAACACTAACAGTGAAAGTGTTTAGGGGTAAGAATGTGATATTTTTGAGTGGTTTAATTTGTTGTAGAGCCATTTGGGGGGCAAGGAATTCTAGATTACATCTATCTCCACAGGTTCCTGAAATTGATGTGTTAGATAAATTCTTTTCAATGTTTTCTATTGTAGTGGATTTAGCGTCTCAATTAAATTCACAGACTCTTCAGTGGAAATGTTGTTTTTTTAAATTTTTCATTGAAGAGCTAGAGAATTCCATTCGTCTCATTTTCTGGAACAGATTCTGGTTTTTGCATATACCATTTTCCTGCATGACCAAACTTTAGTCACTTGCACAATTCCCAGTGGACTACTTTTCCCACCCTGTCAAGTCTACCCTTGTTTTTTTTTTTTTTTTGCCTTCGCTTATTATGTGACAAAATGCTATTATTATTAACGTAACAGTTATTGCCATAAGAAATGGTCTCGGTGATCCGATTTCAAATTCTGGACAAGGCTGTTTGCGTTTCACTTAGGGGAAAGACATGAATCCATTTTTTCTCACCTTAGCTATGGATAGATATTCGAGCAGACAGAGCCTTTTTTTTTTCTTCGTCATCGCAACCGATCCAGGGGAATGAAAACTCTGAATTCAAACCTGAAATATCCCTCAGAAAATTGTACTTGTGTTTCATCACTCCGGTGGTGGAAAGGGTTGGGTAAATACATGCTATAAGCCGTTCCCGGAGAACCAAACGAAGGATTCAAACAACTACTGTTCCCAATTAGACTAACTGATTGCACTAACTAATGAAAAGGGTCGGAATTAGTTAATAGAAAATTGTGCAATATTCCATCAAGGTAAAACAGCTATGTTTCTTTAGTAAAACGTAAAAATTGTTATAGCTTTGCAAGTTTTCACACGGCAGCCGTATTCATCAGATATTGCAACTTCTGTTTTTATAGAGTTCTTTAAATAAAAAAGGAAAATTTCATTTCCTTGGGAGTCTAAAAAAGGCACATAGAGCAATTTCTTGCTATGAAAGTTAAAAATAAAAGGAAGAATGGAGTTATGAAGTTGTCTAAAAGTTGAGAGAAGAAACTAATCTTTGCTTACATATGGCCCACATTACTCTGATTGCTTACAGTACTTGCTGTCTTTTAAGTGGTCACTCAACTAAATATTTAAACGGGCTCAATGCAGCTTAACTTCGGTGGTGGCAACAAATCATGGTAAAAATGTTATGTAAGAAAATATCTCTCTTTCCCTTCCTTCCTTCCTTCCTTCCCCTCTCTCTCTCTCAATATATATATAATAAAATGTTGACCGATGATTATAATTGCTTTTTGCAACCTTATAGATAAACTTATACAAACGTTTAAGCTAACGCTCGTTTCCGCAAAACAGTCATTTTCACGATATAAATCGATCTTCAGAGGCTTGTGTAGATAGGAAGTATTTTTCGTTAATTTGTCAGTACCTTCACCCTTAATAAGGTAATATATATATATATATATATATATATGAGAGAGAGAGAGAGAGAGAGAGAGAGAGAGAGAGAGAGAGAGAGAGAGAGAGAGAGAGAGAGAGTGTGTGTGTGAGTTGAGTGTATTCATTCATCTGGTCTATCTCCATTTATAGTCGGGCAGAACGGGCTCTTTAGCCTTGGTGCGACAACAAGTCTGGGATAAGAAAAGATCTTGAATTCAAACCAGTTGTATATATATATATATATATATATATATATATATATATATATATACTCCCCTACCCCCGTAGAGTTGAGTTCTCTAAGCAAAAGAAGTAATCGCGTTGCCATTAGCGTTGTTGTAAGGCTCTTCATATATGAATTGAGCTCTCGGTAGCCGTTAAGCGGATGTATGTAAACAATAGTAATTGTGATTCATAACCGTTTAAAATTAACTTCGTTGTTACTGTTTCCTCGTGGCTGAGGGGTAGAGGCTTGGATTGGCGTCTGAGTCAACCGGGTTTCGATCCCAGCTAAGGAAAGCTAGTATGTTTTGCCACACTGATGAGTTCTGATTGAACGAAACAGATCTGTCTGTGGATGACTTTATATATAGTACTATCTTTTAAGCAACTTTTGGGGAATGTTAATCACCTTCCAACTGTACATCAGTTAATTCTTTTTCCTGGTAAATACACCAGGAAAACATTTTTTGTAAAAAAGTTGATTTTTTCCTCAACAAAATTCATAAGAAAATCTAAAAGTACCTTCATTCTTAACGTGGTTGATATATAAAAAATTATATATTAGAATTATATATTAAAGATAATATAAAGAAATGATAATGAATGAATTGATTAAATAGATTATTGAGCTTATTCAATTGATTAACACAATATAAAGTAAAGGCATTCGTAGTGTAATGTTTACTGTCATAAGAAATGGACACGTTAACTCGAGTTCAAATCCTGGACTAGGCTGTTTGTTTTTCACGTAGCGCTAATACCCTTGGGAAAGGTAGGAATCCAACTATTCTCCCTCTAGCTAGGGATAAATCGTTGGGTAGACTGAGCGGTCTGAGAGAAAGAAAACTGTGAATTCAAACTTATTGAACTCCGCTTAAAAACTGGCCTTGTGTCGCACCCAGCTCGTGCGGAGTGGTTGGTAAATATGTATGAAATACAATAAACAACAACACGAAGAAACCCTGTGGCGTAGTGGCTAACGTTCTTGATGTGGCATTGTAGAAAGCGAGTTCGAACTACAGTCGCACTATTACGCCTACTTTCCTACTAATCTCCTTGGGAAAGGTAAGAAACTCCCTCATCCCCCCAGGTCTGGGTTAAATGGCATCACTGCTCTTCTACAAGGATGGCTTTGGCGTTAAATAACCCATGATGGTTGATGTGCCATTAAACAAAGAACCCAAACGTACCACTTCATGCAACGTTGTCATGAAAATTAATTCTCACATGGTACGACAAAAGTTTAGTAATGAGTTGCAATTATTTTTTTGTACCTCTAAACCGGTGACGTAACACTCAAATGATAAGAGACGAAAGCAGTTTTCCTTTAAGCCCAATATTTTGGGTCGCACATTATCTTACAATAGACTGAATGTCCGATATTTCTGGTTGAGCTCTCCCATTGGCCTAGTGGGTAAAGTGTTGGCCGAATGGTCCGGAAGACCGGGGTTTAATCCTAGGTTGACTTATTCCAAAGACTAAAAAAAATGATACTTGATAACTCCTTGCTTAACACTCAGCATTCTAAGATACGGGTCAAGGGTAAAACAAAAGGAGTAGCACCCTCCTTTACATCTCGGTATAGTAGCTATTGAAAAGGAAACCTTCGAGTCACCCTCGACTACGGTCGCCAAGTGTGTAGAGTGTTTGCCAATGGTCCGAAACCCTTGGGTTTAATCCCAGGTTGAGTCATACCAAAGACTTTAAAAATGGTACTTGATACCTCCTTGCTTAACACTCAGCATTATAAGGTACGTATCAAGGGTAAAGTGGAGTAATCCAGGGAAAGGAGTAGCGCCCTCCCCTACACCTCGGTGTAGTAGCTATCGAAAAAGGAGCCTTCTGGTTGCCTTCGACTAAAGGGAGACAACTTTACTTACTTTACTTTATTTTACTATGCAGTAACCGGGACATTGGCCCAGCGGTTAGAGTGTTCGCCAATGGCCCGGGAGACCTAGGTTCAATCCCAGGTCGAGTCATACCAAAGACTTTAAAAATGGAACTTGATACCACCTTGCTTAACACTCAGCCTTATAAGGTACGGTTCAAGGGTAAAGTGGAGCAATCCAGGGAATGGAGTAGCGCCCTCCCCTACACCTTGGTGTAGTAGCTATCGAAAAGGGAGCCTTCGGGTCACCCTCGACTATGGTCGCTAACTTTACTTACTATGCAGTATAAGCTTGATATTTTTTAGCTGCGCCCTCTTTTATTTTGCTCTATAGGCGCGTTATTTAGCTTGAACACATTTTTATTATGTATTATCTGCCAGATTTTTTGGGAGATAACTATTTTACTATGAAGTATAATCCAGATATGTCAATTTTTTAGCCATACATCGTATGCCCTATGTTTCAGGTTCACACGTAATAAAATCTAAAATATCAGATACCAATAATTAAAGGGTTAATTTGTTCTTTTTTAAAAGAGATTTTTAATACTGTAAAGTTTGGTAAAAAATAATACTAAACAATATCCGTTTTGATTGTGTAATATTCCACTTGAAATAAAAAAGCAAAATAATTCATAGGATTGTTTAAAACATAGATGTCTACTTTTAAGCGGAGTTTTAATGCGTTTTGGGCTAGAATTTTTTTGACGTGATTTTCGTCACTTCAGGTAAATATAGCAGTGAATGAATTTATGTTGGTAGCGGGTTGGGTGGTTGGCGACGACGGCAACTGCGGGAGACTTCATGAAAATTGGTGATGTGAAAAATGGGACCACAACTATACCATTATACTGATTGATTTTGAATTTTTTGTTTGTTTTTGAAAACTGAAAAACAACAAAAAAAAAAAAAAAGAAGCTAAATTAATAATTTGGGTCGTTTGTTGGGTTTTATGGTATATCAAATATTGTAGGTCATTTAATGCCAAATTCTCTTCATACATATATTAAATACATATTTGTAAACGAGCAGTTTGTGGGTAACATTTTTAAATGTGCCAGAGATCATTTGTAAGTACACAGTTAAATGTTTGCAAGTATTCCTATCTAACACGAAAAATTCTATTCAATATCATTCATTTGGATTTGTTGGGTTTTATATCAACCATTGTTGGTTATTTAATGCAAAATCCTGTTTATATATATATATATATATATATATATATATATATATATACATATTTACCAACCCTCCGCTCGGGCAGGATATGACATAAGGTCAATTTTTAAGCGAAGTTTAACAGGATTGAATTCAGAGTTTTCCTTCTCCAAGACTAGTTGCCTCACCAAGGCTGAAGAACCTAGTCTGCCCTACTATTTACCCATTGCTGGAGGGAGAATAATTAGATTCATACCTTTCCCAAGTGTATTAGTGCTATGTGAAATGCAAACTGTCTCGTCCAGGATTTGAACTCGTGTCGCCGTGTTCAATTCCTTAGACAATAACCATTACACCACGGGCATGCATGCATATCTCTCTCTCTCTCTCTCTCTCTCTCTCTCTCTCTCTCTATATATATATATATATATATATATATATATATATATATATATAAATAAATATATATACAATATAAACAAATAATAATAATATATAAACAAATATATATATATATAAACAAATGATTGATATAGAACCGAATTATGGGAGATAGATAAAACACACACACACACACACACACACACACGCATATATATATATATATATATATATATATATATATATATATATATATATGTGTGTGTTTTTTTTATCTATCTCCCATAATTCTGTTCTATATTAATCATTTGTTTACACACAGGTAAATGGTTTCATATATATATATATATATATATATATATATATATATATATAAACACATAGTTTGTAGGTAATTTTTAAACGATTTAGAGTTCATTTTTTTGCTCACAGTTTCATGTTTTGTTAATGTATCTCCCATAATTCTGTTCTATATTATATTATTTTTTACACACAGGTAAATGGTTTCAAATATTGCTATGTCGCACTAACAGTCTAATTTATTGTCAGTCATTTGGTTGCCCACATTTAAATAGATATACATATGATTTGCAAGTGAATTGCTTGTGGTTAATTTCATTTTTTAAAACGCTAATTTGTTTACACACAAGTATTGCTATTGTTTTTATATATTTACATGCTTTCAAGGATTGCTATATAGTATTAATAATTCTATTATTAAATATTTCTTTGCACACAGTGAAGTGGTTTCAAGAAAAAAAAAAGCTAAAGTATGTACTTAGTTTTGGCTTAGTCGAATCGAGTGCAATGTCTGAGGTGTAGGGGTACAAAGCGGCGAGGCGCAACTTGAAGCCGTCTGAATACCTGAATAACATTGAAAACACTAATGACAGTAACAAAGATAATTGTGAGCTGCTTCTCGGGTAAACTGGTGTGATTGAAGTATATGTGCCAATCTCATAATCTCCTTACATGACGTTTGTAACGAACAAGTAACAACGAGCCAACCTGATTTTTAACCAATCAGAATTCAGCTTGACCGTTCCCCCCGTTTGCATATAAACTGCTTTTCTTTTTTTTCTATTTCTTAAAGCATCACAGCTAAAACCATTAGTCGGACTGCTAATATTGCTGCCGTTATATCTGCTACCTGCTCGGCTTATATATATATATATATATATATATATATATATATATATATATATATATATATATATATATATTAGCATCGTTTTCGTTTGTAAATGATTCGATTATTTTTGAATAGATCGACCTTTCTACTTCTCAGTGGATTTCTGATGTTTGCATCAGTAGTCCCGTTAGCGAGATGAGAACGCTGGAGCATCGGTTGACTGAAATCCTTTCAAATCACTCATTCAAAAGAAAGAAAGAAAGAAAGAAAGAAAGAAAGAATGAGTGAGAAGAGAAAAATAAAGAAATAAATCATTGCAAGGAAGACAAAGAAGACAAAGTGACACAGGTGAAAGATTGAGATGGTTATTTACTCAGCTTAAAGACACCAGTGAGAAGCGAATGTACTAACAATGGTTTATCTACAAGCTTAGCATGCTAACCATTATTCACTGCAAGGTGCGCAGATCAAATACTGAAATATGTATTTGTCAAACCCCTCCACCACAAGCTGGATGCGACACAAGGTCAATTTTTTAAGCGGAATGCTTTCGCTTTAGAATCAGAGTTTTCCTTCTCCAAGACCGGATTTCAAACTAAAGCCAAAGAGCCTTGTCGATATATATTTATCAATAGTCGGAGAGAGAGAGAGAGAGAGAGAGAGAGAGAGAGAGAGAGAGAGAGAGAGGATACATACCTTTAATAAGGGCATTAGCACAAAGTGAAACGCAAATAGCCTCGTTTAGGACTCCATAAACATTGGATTATAGAAATTGCTATGCGAGAGGAGAGAAATAGAAAACAAAAAAAAGAAAAGAAAATTGTATTGAGCGAGGCAGAAGAGAGAGAGAGAGAGAGAGAGAGAGAGAGAGAGAGAGAGAGAGAGAGAGTGTGTGTGTGTGTGTGTGTTTCTTTTAATTGAATATAAACTTTCGTGGATAATTGATTGCTAAAGCCATCCTTGGAGTGAGACTATTTAACTCATAGCTAGAGGTATAAGAGGGCACATACCTTTCCCAAGAGGTATTAGCCCGAAAATGAACGCAATAGCACGTGTGGAGTTCGAACTCACTTACTTCGTGGCTGCAATCAAGAATATTAACTATTACGTCAGATAGATAGATAGATAGATTCTATAGCCCACTGATTTTCACTATCTTTTGCTTCAAATGTGGTCGTGTAATGCCTCGTGTTACCATACCAACGGAATTTATCTTTTGTCGCTTGTAACACTAAGTTGCGTGTCATATATATATATATATATATATATATATATATGCATTATGACTTATGAATATGTACAATCCGATTATTTTTTAATGTAAAGTTATTTTTCTTATAGGATTTTTATTATTTTCGGTGGAACGTTATCCAACCAAAACGAAAATTATTAGGTATTATATATCACCATACTCTACAGCATTGAAAACCTGTTACTAAAAATGCGATTATGTTGTAGTCCAAAAATAAGTACATCTCTACGCAAAATTCCTTTTAGTAAGTATATTTCCAAAGTAAACTTGATTTTTATTTACAAAAATACAACTAAAACTATGAAAAAGATTTAAAGAATACCAGTCACGATGAATGATAATGATTGGCAATAATATAAGTCGTTTATTTTTTAAAGGAGATGTTCAAGCGTGGTAATTACAGCGTAAAAAAAAGGAATCTACAGACAAGGTTCAAATCTCAGTCTAGACTATTTGCGATCACTAAGCACAAATATGCTTGGGAAAACCCTGAATCCATTTTTAGGTTGAGCTATGGGTTTAATTATAAGGCAGACGAGGATTTGGTGGCCCACTGGTCTAGGAAAAGCGTAATGTGAATGACTTTTGATTTATAATTAAATTATCTGTTTGCAAGGCCGGGATGCCGATTACATTCGCGATGCCAACAACCATTATACTAATCAACCATCTTGTAAGACCGTGTATCCGCGAATAGATTTTTGTGCTCCTCATCAGATATATATTTACGTCTTCAACTTACTAACGTAAGCAAATCAGCGCCAAGTGACTTTGCACCGTTCCTGCATCATACCATCACCAGGAGCAAGTCTAACGTAACTCTTATCGTCGTAAGAAATGGACATGACGAGTCGAGTTCGAATTCTGAACGAAACAATATGTTCACACTTTGCACTAATGCCCTTGGGAAAGGCATCCATTCATCCTCTCTTCCCCACCCCAACTATGTGTAAATAGTTGCGCAGACTGATCTCTTTGGCCCTTGATAAGACAACAGGTCTAGGAAAAAAACCCGACAAACTTTGAATTCAAAAACCTGTGGAGGCTTGTTCAGAGAATCTGTGGCAAAGTGGAGTACCATTCATCTATAGTCGGCTCATTCCAAAAGTGTATACAAAGTGCAAATAGTCCTATACAAAGTGCAAATAGTTCGCCACAAAATACAGATCACTGAGTAAGGAGTCTGGTGGTTCACAGGGATATTGTTAAGTACTCATATGTCGAGCAAAACGGGGAGCTACTAAAACCAGATTTGGGTAAAGGGAAATGAAGCCAGATTGGAATGAGGGGAAATGACGCCAAATTAGGATGTGGGGAGGCGAAATAAAGCAAGATTAGAGTGAGGGGAAAGGAATCTAGATTGGAGTGAGGGGAAATGAAGCCAGATTGGAGTGAGTGGAAAATGAAGTCAGATTGGAGTGAGGAGAAATGAAGTAAGATTTGAGTGAGGGGAAATGAGAGGGGAACATTAATGAGAGGGGAACTGAAGTCGGATTGCATTTACTTTAAATGTCAAACAGTTCTATTTGACTCATATATAGGACCTTGTCAGGTGGATCAGAGTGGACCTGCGAGCGATGGCAATGGAGTACTTCGCATTATTTAAAGTTCCATTATTGGAGCCTCGTCATCAAATTGTTTAATGTTATATCCGGGACAGTCATTGAGGGCGTTGTACCCCTCTGCTGAGATGCAGTCGGTGTATTCTACGGCCCCAGCCGATCGGGCTCCAAATTTTTTAATGTCATATCCCGGACACTCGTTGGGGTAGGATCTTACCTATCTGCAGTGATGTAGTCGGTGTATTCCACAGACTCAACCAACCGGACTCCATATTGCTTAATTTCATATCCAGAACAGTCGTTGGGGAGGGGCGTCTTACCCATCTACAGAGATGCCGTCGGTTTATTCTACACCCTCAGCCGACTGGGCTGAAACTCTTATGAGTTATCTAATGCCAAAATTTTATTGATTTATAAAAGTTTGACTATAATCATATCCGTATAATCATATCTAAATAATCAATGATAATCATTTAACTAATACAAATAATATGCACACAGTTATATAGTTTTAAGTATTCTATCCATATGAAATGCAATTTCTTCCAGGCGGCGGTCGTATCGATACTGCTGTATGGATGCACTACTTGGACGCTAACTAAACGGCTGGAAAAGAAGCTAGACGGCAATTTCACAAGAATGTTGCGAGCAATATTGAACAAGTCCTGGTGGCAACACCCCACAAGGCACCAACTATACGGCCACCTGCCTCCCATCACGAAAACTATCCAAGCTAGACGAACCAGACATGCAGGACATTGCTGGAGAAGCAGGGACGAGATCATAAGTGATGTAATCCTATGGAGCCCACATATAAAAGCAGGGTAAAAGCAGGACGACCAACTGGAACATACATACAGCAGCTATGTGAGGATACGGGATGTAGCCCTGAAGACCTGCCAGAGGCGATGAACGATAGGGAGAAGTGGCGAGTGAGGGTTATGGATATCCGTGCCTGTGGCACGACGTGATGATGATTCTATACATTTACAATTGGTTTTGTTTCCTTTTTATTTAATTGCATATCAGCTTTTATGTGTTATTTAATGCCAAAGTCATACTTGTAGAAGAACAGTAGTGGTAGCATTTAACCCGTTGCAAATGGGTTCATAGCTTTCCCAAACGTATTCGTTTGGAAGTGAATGTAATAGCGTGACTGGAGTTCGAACTCGCTTACTACGATGTTACAGTCTAGCATGTTAGCCATTACTTCATGGAGATTCCTTCCATAAATAGGTTCAATCCTTTAACTTTTATATATCAAAGATACTAAGATTTCATTATTTCAAGTGGAAGATTATACGAATAAAACAAATAACATTAGGTAATTTTTTGAACTCCCATTCTAATCATAACAATTTATACCCAACTATATGGTACACAGAATACTTCGACATTGTAGCAGGAGTACTACAAGGGGACACGCTAGCCCCATATCTCTTTATCATCTGTCTAGACTACGTGCTTAGAACATCGATCGATAAAATCAGAGTGAACGGCTGACAAAGAAAAGAAGCAGAAATTACCCCGCAAAAACAATTACCGACGCCGACTACGCCGATGACATAGCGATACTGGCAAATACGCCCAACCAAGCCGAAACACTACTGCATAGTTTGGAACGAGCCGCCACAGGCATTGGCCTCCATGTCAATGCACACAAAACTGAATATATGTGATTTAATCAAGCAGGCCACATTTCCACACTAGACGGAACCTCTCTGAAACTGGTTGACAAATTCACTTACCTAGGAAGCAGTGTCTCATCAACCGAAAAAGACATCTCACTCGGCTAACGAAGGCATGGACAGCTATCGATAAACTATCGGTCATATGGAAATTAGACCTGACCGATAAAATGAAACGCAGTTTCTTCCAGGCAGCGGTCGTGTCGATACTGCTGTATGGATGCACCACTTGCACGCAAACAAAACGGCTGGAGAAGAAGCTAGACGGCAACGACACAAGAATGTTGCGAGCAATATTAAACAAGTCCTGGTGGCAACACCCCACAAGGCACCAACTATACGGCCACCTGCTTCCCACCACGAAAACTATCCAAGCTAGACGAACCAGACACGCAGGACACTGCTGGAGAAGCAGGGACGAGCTCATAAGTGATGTACTCCTATGGATCCCCACATATGGCCGAGCTAAAGCAGGTCAACCAACTAGAACATACATACAGCAGCTGTATGATGATACGGGATGTAGCCTAGAAGACCTGCCAGAGGCGATGAACAATAGGGAAAAGTGGCGAGAGAGGGTCAGGGATATCCGTGCTGGTGGCACGATGATGATGATGATGATGATGGTTAAAAGTGATTATCCACATTTAATAATAATAATAATCATTTGCTTGCTGACAGTCATACAGCATTGAATATTCTTATCTAATACAAAAAATTTGCTCACAGCTATATGAATTCAAGTATTCCTATCTAATACTAATAGTAAAGTAAGTAAAGTTGGCGTTGTTAGTCGAGGGTGACCCGAAGGCTCCCTTTTCGATTGCTACTACACCAATGAATAGGGGAGGGCGCTACTCCTTTCCCTGGATTGCTCTACTTTACCCTTGATCGTACCTTATAATGCTGAGTGTTAAGCAAGGAAGCATTAAGTACCATTTTTTGAGTCTTTGGTATAACTCGACCTGGGATTGAACCCAGGTTTCCCAGGCCGTTGGTGAACACTCTAACTAATTATAGGGTTTCAAAAAACCATTCCTATGTAATAATAACCATTTGTTTTCCTAAAGTAATTTGGTATTAAGTATTCTTATCTAATAAAAGTAATTTGCACATTGTTATATGGCTTAATGTATTCCTATTAAATACTATTGATTTGCACACAATGTTTCAAGTATTTCTATTTAATGCTTTTAATTTGCACCTAGTCATATGGTTTAAAGTATTCCTATCATACACAAAGAATTTGCACACAGTTATATAGTTTCAAGTATTCCTTTTTAATACCAATAACTTTTAAATTTCACTCATAGATGGGTCTCTCGCATGTAATAACATTCTGGATCAAAATGAATCTGGAAGTAATAGCAACGAGGAAAATACTCCATAAAACTCAGGGCTCTAGAACTGGATACAAAATTATACACAGGAAACCTTTTTTTGTGACAATTTACTAAGCCTTTTGTTTAGATGTGGCACTAGGCTATATGAATGGGGCACCCAATGAGACTCGAACTTACTCGTGAAGGTTTGCTAGTCAAGCTTACTAACCATTACACTACCTTAGGCGCTCAGGAAACCCTTTTTTTGTGATGATCTTACTGCTCAACGTATTCTAAGCCTCATTGACCGAGTAGACAAGAGAAAAGAGGAGATCCTTGTTGGTAGTAGTAGTTGTAATAGTGTAGTGTTCGCCTAGGTAAATATTTTTATCATTATAAAAAGCAATGAAAAAGAACAAAAATTGTATTGGGAAAGATTAAACAAAACAAACGAACAAACAAAAAACGGAAGATTATGAAATAACCCCACTCACCATAAAAAAAAACGAACGAAAAAAGACAAAGAAAAGAAAACATACATATAAAAAAATGAACTCTGAATATTATTTGTATGCATTTTGATCGATTAAAAGCGTTTTTATAACCTGAATTTAAGAATGGCATTAAAATATCTCCCACACATGAGCAGAAATGAGGACACTGAGTTTCAACAAGTAGTCATTATCTATTAAAAGTTGCTCAGTTTGGAACAAAGCCAGCAGTATGAAGCACATAGTGAGAATCAAATTCACTAACAATAGTCTGCGAGCGAAGCTCACAAAACCATCATACAACGTGAGGCGCCCAACAGAGTTTCAAACAGGTGAATATAGATCTTAACAAACATACCCGTGGTCGTGCGTAGAGTACTGCGCCAAAATAAGACTGGGTTTCTTTATTTAATGGCATATTAATAACCTCTGTGGGTTATTTAATGCTGAAGCTATCTTTGTAGAAGAACAGTAGTGGAACTATTCAACCCGTAGTTGGGGGAATAATTGGGTTCATATCTTTATCAAAGTCAGAAAATAAACGAAATAGTGCGACTGTCGTTTGAACTTGTTTACTACGACGTCGCAATTCTGAAAGTAAGCCACTACACAACAAAAACTCCTTCCAAAATAAATACTCCCCTTTAACTACCATAAATAAA
Source organism: Sepioteuthis lessoniana (assembly GCA_963585895.1). Classification (NCBI taxonomy): domain Eukaryota; kingdom Metazoa; phylum Mollusca; class Cephalopoda; order Myopsida; family Loliginidae; genus Sepioteuthis; species Sepioteuthis lessoniana. The sequence continues at coordinate 105,740 of CAUZXS010006662.1, forward strand.
AGATACCCGTGGTGTAATGGTTATCGTCGTAGGAAAGGGACACGGCGACACGAGTTCGAATCCTGGACGAGTCTGATTGCATTTCACATAGCACTAATACCCTTGGGAAAGGTATGAATCCAATTCATTCTCCCTCCAGCTAGGGGTAAATAGAAGGGCAGACTGGGTTCTTCAGCCTTGGTGAGGCAACTAATCTAGGAGAAGGAAAACTCTGAATTCAAACCTGTTAAACTCCGCTTAAAAATTGACCTTGTGTCATATCCAGCCTGAGCGGAGGGGTTGGTAAATAGGATAAATAAAAGATACCAAGATTTTATTTTTTCTTGTAGAACATTATACAATGAAAATGGAGCGCCCGCCCCTGCACTTCGGTGTAGTAGCCATTGAAAAGGGAGCCTTCGGGTCGCCCTCGACTACAGTCGCTAACAACTATTTATTACCAAACTCTGCAGTTCTGAAACTTTGTAACCAAAAATATAATTGTAACACTACCGTAGAAATACAATTAGATGAATATATGAAAGAGGTGTACTTATTTTTAGACTGAAATGTATTCCGAGGTTTGAGGAGAGACTTTCAGGCGCTTGTAAAGTAACGGTTATCCGCATGGGACATAAAGACTTGACCATCAGGGTTCAAACCCAGGACAAGGATGTTCACATTTCATATAGTGTTAATACCCTTGAGAGAAGTATGAATCTAACAATCCTCCCCTTCAGTTATGGATAAATAGTCAGGGAGACTGGGCTCTTTAATCTTGGTATGGCTACTAGTCTAGGAGAAAGAAAACATTGAGTTCAAATTGTGCACCGCTCAATCTACTCCTATGGCGGAGGGGTTGGGAAGATTACATACAGAGTTTAGAATTTAACTAAAAGTATGAATACGTAGTAGTCCCAAAATAGGTACACCCTTCATATATATATATATATCTGAAGAGACGAAAAGTATATGATATTCTTCGCTGAAATAGATTTATAATGATAATTTAACCAGTTTGAGTTTTCTTCCAGTTACATTGTATACGCTCTGCATGTGAGTTTTATTACATAAATCTGAAAAGGAATATATAACAATAGCCATCCATGGAACACTCCTATTGATTGATATGGAATTCCTCATATATTCTATACATGAATAATCCACAACCATTGTTTTCGGACGTCGACGAGATATTACTGATATATATATATATATATATATATATATATATACCCAGGTTTCACCTACTTGATCATCAGAAAAGATCTGACCTGGTGTTCCAGTAGGTGAAACCAAGGTAGATTTGTCTGACCCTGTAGGTTTTACTACTTTTAATTCGCTCTCCTTCGTGTATCGAGCACTTTTCCCGTTTATCTTAATTGATTCTGCCGGTGTTTTTTCTTTTGACAAGGCATCGCAGCACCATTTGATTATATCCAAATAGTACAGGTGCGATTAGTCTTTTCTTTGTTGTTGAATTTTTTTTTTTTTGAGATATAAGTTTGTAAGTCCTAGAGGCAACACCCCACAAAACAGCAGCTGTACGGCTACCAACTACTCATCATGAAAACTATCCAAGTTAGACGAACAAGACACGCGGGACACTGTTTGAGAAGTGAGGACGAACTCAAAAGCGATATACTCCTATAGATTCCTTCACATGAACGAGCAAAATTTGGACGACCCAGCTAAAACCTATACACAACAGCTCTGTGCCAATACAGGATGAAGCCTGGAAGAACTCCTGGGAGCGATGGACGAGAGAGACGGGTGTCGAGAGAGGGTCAGGGAAATCCGTGCTTGCAGCGCAACATGATGATGATGATGATAATCCTTATTCTCAAATTGCATCATTTGTTTTTTTTCACACTATCAGAATCTTATATATATATATATATATATATATAAAATGGGTAAGAAGAAATCTATATTTGCTCTACTCCGTATGGAGCTCTATTTCATTTAACTTATTCTTCTGTCAGAATTTTTTCTTTTGACGAGACATGACAATATTCTTTGATTTTTTTCAGACAATACGTATGTTTTTACTCTTCTTTTATATTGATTTTTTTTGGTTGCAAATATCACTTCGTGTATTTGTTTATTCACAAGTTAGAACATTTTTTTTCACTCTGCCAGAGTAAAAGATATGGATTAACCTATATATATATATATATATATATATATATATATATATATATATATATATATATATATATATTGATTTAATTTTACTTTTGGTTATGGAATTTTAATATTGAAGAGTTTAGTGATAAATGATACCTAATGATACCCATTTTAATGATACGATATTCCACCAGAAATAATTGAATACTGGTGTCTTTGGTTGAGGAGAAAAATAACTTTTTATATGCACTTTTTTTATGGTTGATACTGAATATAAAACTTGCACATTTTTAAAATAAAAATTCATCAATTGTTCTTTCGAAGTAATCGATTTGAAAAAAAAAATGAATAGATAAAAATTGCTTTAATATGAGTTAAATGAAACTGAGAAATGAATCAACTAATTAACAATTTGTAATAAACAAAATATTTTCTGAAAAAATCTCCGGAAGAAGATAACATTAATAATAATGTTAAGTAAAACTTGTGTCATCATCAATAAAGGTTGGTTGGTTAGTTGGTAGTTTTATGGCTGATCAAACCTTGTAGGTTATTTAATACCAAATCCTGTTCATATAGATACGATTTGTAAGCGAATTGTTTCTATTTTTTTTTTGTTTTTAAATGAGTTGATAGAGCTCATTTGTTTGCACAAAGATAAGTGGTAGCAAGTATTCCTATCTAACAGTAACAATGATATTTAACATAGATCATTTGTTTACCCACAGTTAAATGAGTTCATGTATTCCCACCTAACACAAATAATTCTATTTAACATTAATCATTTGTTTGCATACAGTTAAATTTTTTCAGTGGATTTGTTGTGTTTTACGGTTTATCAACTCTTGTAGGTTATTTAATGCCGAATCCTATTTATACATATATATCAAATATATTCTGCAAACGAGTTGTTTGTTGGTAACAATCTTCAAACGAGTCAGAGCTCATTTTTTGGACTCATTTCCATGGTTACAAGCATTGTTATCAATGATTGAATATTTCTATTTGACCAATAGATAGGACTCTAATAGGTACTTCCAATCCGGGTCGAAGTGGATCTGGGAATAATGGCAATGAGGGGTACTCCACATTCCCCAAAGCTCCAACAACGGAGCCTCACCATAAGATTGTTTAGTGTCATACGCAGGACACTCGTTAGAGAGGGGTATTACCTCTTTCCAGAGATGCAGTCGGCATATTCTACAGCCCAAGCCGACTGTTCAGTTAATGGTTTCAAGTATTGCTATTCATCATTAGAAATTCTATTTATTAAGTATTCCTATGTAATGTAAATAATCTATAAGGTTTCAAATAATTGATAATGTTAACCCTCAGTAGATGATTGAACAATTCTATTTGACGCCTAACAAGTACTCCCAATTCGGGTCAGAGTGGACCTTGGAGTCATAGCAATGTAGGAGTACTCTACATTTACCAAAATTCTGGGACCGTTGAGTATCAGATGCAGTTCAGTATCATACACAGGACTCTCATTGGAGTGTGAGTGGGGTATTACCTCTCTGCACGGGTGAAGTCAGCGTAATCTACAATCTCAGCCATCACAACTGACAACAGCAAAGAAAACTAGCATACTAAAAGTAATTAAGATCTCACCTTCTTACTACTGTTTCATATGTTATAAAAAATTATCTGACAAATGTCAGCCCAGTCGGTTTGGGCCGTTGAATACACCAACTGCATCTCTCTGGAGGGGTAAGACCCTCCTCCAACATGTGTTCTGGATATGATATTAAACTGCATCTGATGGCGAGGCTCCAACCTTTGAGCTTTAGAAATTTTGGAGTACCCCTTCATTGCCATTTCTCCCAGGTCCACTTTGACCTTGAGTAATAGCATCTGATTGAGTTCTATCTATGAGTCAAATAGAACTGTTTAACATTTAAACTGAGGGCAAACAAATGAAATAGGATTGGGCATTAAATAACCCACAATGGTGGATATACCATAAAACCCAACCCAAGCAAAGCAAACCAAATCATATATGTTATGTATAAAGAGGATTCGATATTAAATAATCCACAATGGTTGATATACCATAAAATGAAACGAAATGAAACCAAACTAAAACTGACGATTGTCTTCAATTTTATAGAAAACATGAAACTAATAGTTATGAAATAATCATAAGAAGGTAAGATATTAATTACTTATATATATATATATATATATATATATATAAAGTAATTAATATGTGTGTGTGTGTGTGTGTGTGTGTGTGTGTGTGTGTGCGTGTGAGTGACGCATCAAAAAGCATTAAAAATGTCAACCTGATCTTTAATCCTTGGTAATTGTCTCCAATTAAACTACGGAATTCCACGGATTGTACGAGTTATTATCATTACTTGGTAATTTGCCGCGCATGGCGTGGTTTTGCGTTAGTTATCGCTTACCATTTACCTGGTATCTAATTCCTTTTACCCTTCGCTCTTTACTTTTTATCTTTTTAATTCTTTATTCATCCATTCACTATAAATGATTACGCCATTAAGGGAAAAAAGTTACAAAATTTTCTCAGATGGAATAAGTTGCTGTATATATAGATATATACCAACTCATAATGAATACTGACCCATTCGGCTTGAACTGTAGACTATACGGACTGTATCTCTGCAGAGGAGTAAGACTTCTCCAATTAGTGTCCTAGATATGACAATAAACAATTTGATGGTGTGGCTCCAGTAATTCTGGAGCATTTGGGAATGCGGAGTATCCCTTTATTGCCATCGCTCTAAGGTTCACCCAGTCACGGAGTGGTAGCGCCTAATAGGGTCCTATCTATGTGTTCAATCGAATTAAACTGTGTACTTATACTTAAAAGAATTGTTTGAAATAAAACTGTTTTTACATTTAAACTTCATTCTTATGCTAGACTGAATTGTTTGAAATAGAAGTAATAATATGTATAAAAATAGATTTGGCATTAAATAACCTACAATGGTTGATATGCCATAAAACCAAACCAAACCAAACCAGATAAGAGTGATTTTCACTAATCTACTTCATTTTTTTCAATGAATTGTTACATTTAAAATTGTCTTCATCGGCCACATTTCTTAAGTTAGTATTTCCCTCAACCAATTGCTAACAAGGTTTCAATTTATGGCTGATAGTCGATGTATTATTTTTGGGACTTAAATGTTGCTGTTCAGTAAAAAAAAAAAAAAAAAAAAAAAAAAATGACTGAAACTTGCTTTTATCTGAAGAGGGAATTAAATATATTCTTATAAATTTTTTTTTGTTCATTGCAGCAGAAATAACGGAAATTTTTCTCTGTTTTACTCTTCTGCACAAACACTTAATATTTAAATATTTTCTTTCCTCAAAGTAAATGCGTAATCTTGTTTTCTTTTTAAATACGTAATTCTAAACACAAAAGACGAAAATTTACGATATGAAACAAAACAATTTAACAATCTCATCATCATCATCATCATATCGTGCTGGCAGCACGGATATCCCTGACCCTCTCTCGCCACTCCTCCCTATCGTTCATCGCCCTAGGTAGGTCTTCAGGACAACAACCTGTATCCTCACATAGCTGCTGAATGTACGTTCGTGCTGGTCGTCCTGCTTTTGCGCGGCCGTGTGTGGGGATCCATAAGAGTACATCTCTTATGAGTTCATCTCTGCTTCTCCAGCAGTGTCCTGCATGTCTGGTTCGCCTAACTTGAATAGTTTTCGTGATAGGGGGCAGGTGGCCGTACAGTTGGTGTCTTGTGGGGTGTTGCTGCCAGGACTTGTTCAGGATTGCACGCAGCATTCTTGTGTAATTGCCATCTAGTTTCTTCTCCAGCCGTTTTGTTAGCGTCCATCGCGAGCATCGACTTAAAAGCTTATTGTCAGACTAAAATACTCCCATGTACTCTTCAACGTAGTCCTCTAGTGGTCCATACTCTTCTTCCATCGGTGTTGCTACGCTTGGATCCCACTGTTCAAAAATGTCAACAACAGCAGATATGAACTTTTCAACCCATCCTGGTATTATCATTTTGAAATCATTTTGATTGCATTAGTTCTCTTGACACTCTCTCGCCATCCATTCCTATCAGCCATCGCTCTTGGTGAGTTCTATTGACGGTATCCAATATCTGCACAGTGCTGATGAGTGTAAGTTTTTGCTGGTTCGCTAATACAAATGTATCCATGTGTAAATGTATAAGAGTCCACAGGAGAACGTTGCTTTTGAGATCGTTCCTGTATCTCCCGCAATGGCCAGCATGACTTGTTCGTCTTACTTGGATATGGACTTTAATCAAATAAGAAATAATTTTATTCAATTTATTGTGAATCAATGCAATTTATAAAATTACTTTTATTTTGAATTTGTGGAAAATAAATGTAATCAAATGATATTGTAATTGTTTTGAGGAAATTAGATGGTTTCAAGTAATTATTATTTCTATATAATAATCATTTATTTGAACTCGTGGTTTCAAGTAACAAATTGTTATATAGTGGCTCATACCACGTGACTTCCGGTATCTTGGAGGAATAAAAGACGTCGTGTTTCTTAAGCACGTCGGTACGTAAAGATCTCTGCTCCGTGCAGAGGTTTTTCAGCGGACTGTCTGACATCCGTGCCGGACGGTCAATGCTCTATGGCAGACTTGAAGCCGAAAGGCCCGTGGAAAGAAACGCGGTTATGGCCGATAGAGTGGGGGTCAATATATTACAGTTCTGTTCGGTGTCCAACTCCCTCTCACACACAACCCTTTTAAATAAAGTGAGAGGTATATTTTTCTAAGAACTGTGTCGCTCGTCTTTATTGTGTTGTCGTTTGTTTTGCCTGAGCGAAATACAACACATTCAATATCGGGTCATGCTGTCGGTATGGCTAATAATATGTCAACTGTAAGACCCCTCTAAAAGTGGGTGTCTTGAGTATGACACTCTGGGGTTGTTGGAATACTCCTTTATTGCTATTACTCACAAGTCCAATTCAACCAGGAGTGGTAGAACCATTTAGATTTTCATGTATAGATCTGTTTTAAAATGATTCGTTTTAGGAACGTGTGCAAAAAAACAAAACCAGAAACTCTTAAGAAACAATTACACAAAGAATGTAAATATGAACGTACAATGAATGCAATTCCCTAACCTCGAGGCATCAAATAATTCTTGGCGAATTGACATACCGTTAAAAATTAACCAATCTATCTAAAGCTGCTATTGCTGTAAAAAGAATAAGTAAATAAAATAAATTAAATATTAAGTCATTGTAAACCTGAAGAGGAATGGCAACGGGACATGCCACTTTGGAAGTATGTTTTCCGCGGAACATTTCACGTAAACCGACCTTGGGTAACATCCCAGCACCATGGGTGAGTGGGTAAAATATCGTATTTAGTCACTGTGTCACAACAGGTATCTTTTATCCAACCCTCCGACGCGAACAGAATGCGACATAAGAAAAGTTTTTAAAGTTTTCCTTCGATACCGATTGCCGTACCAAGGCTGAAATGTCTAGTCTGTCCTATTTATTTGTCATCATCATCATCATCATCATCATCATCATCATCATCATGTCGCGCCGCCAGCGCGGATATCCCTGACCCTCTCTCGCCATTTCTCCCTATCATTCATCGCTTCCGGCAGGTCTTCAGGATTACATCCTGTGTCCTCACATAGTTGCTGTATGTAAGTTCGTGCTGGTCGTCCTACTTTTGCCCATCCATATGTGGGGGTCCACAGGAGTACATCGCTTATGAGCTCGTCCTTGCTTCTCCAGCAGTGTCCCGCGTGTCTGGTTCGTCTGACTTGTATAGTTTTCGTGATGGGGGGCAAGTGTCCGTATAGTTGGAGTCTCGTGGGGTGTTGTCGCCAGGACTTGTTTAATACTGCTCTCAACATTCTTGTGTAATTTCCGTCAAGTTTCCTCTCCAGCCGCTTCGTTAGCGTCCATGTGGTGCATCCATATAGCAGTATCGACACAACCGCTGCCTGGAAGAAACTGCGTTTCATTTTATCAGTTAGGTCCGACTTCCATATGATCGAGAGCCTATCGATAGCTGTCCATGCCTTCGTCAGTCGTGTGTCGATGTCTTTTTCGGTTGATGAGACGCTACTTCCTAGGTAGGTGAATTTGTCTACTAGTTTCAGAGAGGCTCCGTCTAGTGTGGCAAAGTTGCCCGTTTGGTTAAGGACATTAACGAGAAGTAAAATGCAAACAGCCTTGTCAAGAGTTTGAAGCCAGTTCACCGAATCCATTTCCTGGGATGTAACATTTCCTGAGATGTAACGTCAGGAGCGTGTTGTAAAAATGTTTCTCTGGTTGCAATGGATCAAAGTTGGCCTTTCTAGGTTTAAAAGAACGCCAATGGGGTGATATACTTGAACATATGTAAACAAGTGGGTAAATGCACCTGATGACTTATCATCAACTTCAAAAGAAACATTTTACCGCTGTTTTTATGGCATGACGAAGAGAATTCCGTTTACAGGATTTTAAAAAAAGTGTTTTTGTTGCCTTAGGAAGTTTAGTGTAATAAATATCGCCTACTGCACTCCTTCTGCTTTAAAAACAGAAAATAAATGAGTAAATAAATAAATAAATAAATAAAAGCTGCCTGGTGACCGGGGATACATCTCTTGACTGTATACCCCATTGCATTTTGAAAATTGCAACAAGGAATTCACCATGATATCTCCAGCAAAGATTCTGGGACCCAGATATTTTTGGACACCGACTCCCCGCTCCCCAAAATATGTAATGTCATTAAAATGCGCCGAATGCATCCCCTTTAGAGGGGTGTCCTGGCTATAATACTAAAAAGTATTCTTATCTTATCATAATGATAATGATATTTTTCACACAGTCATATAGCTTCAAGTATTCCTATCTAATTCACATAATTAGCACAGAGTTTTATGGCCTCATGATTTCATATCAAATACTAATTATTTGCACACCGTTATATAGTTTCAAGTAACTATTTCGATTTAATAATTATGATAATTCTTTGTTTTCACGCAGTTATGTGAGGTTTCAAGGGTTGTTATTTAATGTAAATAATTTGTATAGAGTTATATGTTTTAAGTATTCCAATAATTTTCACAAAATTATATGGTTTTGAGTATTTCAATCAATTTATATGGTTTCTAGCAACTACTACTATGACTACTACTACAACTAAATATTTGTGAACAATTATCACTTCAAGTAATAATTGTAAATGTACATAGTTATTATTACGTTTTTAACGTACCTGACGTTATTTTGTGTGTCCATGAAATTCGACGTCTAAAATCTAATTTCTGAAATTCTCCACTCCACGCAATGAAATAAATTCCCCTTGTCAGTTTCTATTCGTTCCAATCTTCGATGTGAATATTTCCACATGCTGTTCGAAATCCTTCGTCGCCAGATTTGTTATGTTTTTACCATAAATTAAAACTGTTACGGAAAAAATAACACACTCGCCGAGTATTGGGAATAAACTATGGAATTTATTTTTGTGGAAAATACGTACAGCTAACGGTTGTTAAAATTAAATAAAGGCATAGTCATTGAGATCCTAGAAAGGTCCTGCGTGCCGCGTTCCTGGTGTCATAGCGGAAGTCCCTTTTTCTGTCTCCCAGCATGCACCTATTAGCTGGGGGTGAACTGTCCCTTGAATGGTCAAGGGGAGGTAACTTTGACCCTTTTTATGGTGGTCCTAATAGTTATAAGTTATCAAGTATTCTTTTATATAACTGATAATTTTCAAACAGATCTAATTGACCCATAGAAGGGACTCTAACAGATACTACCACTCTGGATCAGAGTGGACCCAGGTGGAATGGCAATGAAAGGGTATTCGACTCTTCTAAGGCCCCAGAACTAGAATCCACGGCTAGATGTATTTTTGTGTTATAACCAGCCAATATGAAAAGCAAAATAATGCACTTGTTAATTTTTGTATTTCATATTGGCTGGGACTGCCCGGTATTTTCTTAATGTGTTCATACGTTCCTTTTCTGATTATATTTAGAGGTCCCAATATTACTGGCACAGCAGTAGTTTTAAGGTACCACATTTTCTCAATTTCTATTAACAGATTTTTGTATTATACTTATTTTATTATATTCTCTGACTGATATGTTATTATCTGTTGGCGCTGGCATGAATTTGAAGGTATGTTTTTCTTTTATAGCCCTTAACGACTATATCTGGTCTATTGATGTTTATTTTTCTCTCAGGTTAGATAGCAAAGTCCAAGAGAATAGTTGCTCCTTTGTCTTTTGGTTCTTGTTGGTGTTTATACTATTTTTCACAATCTTTTCCATAGTATTTGCATAGTTTCCAGTGAATATTATATCTAATTATATCACGCCTTTCTTTTTATTCTATCGTTGTTAGGATTAGGCAATTGATTTAGTTTATTTGTGTTATATTTCTGGTAAATTTATTCACTCAAGCGTTAGCGGCTAGTTTTTCAGTGGAGTCTGACAGACAGCAACTTTTCTCAGGTCTCCAGGACTCTTCTCAGTATTCTGGTCGATCTTAACAATGTTGTAGTATGGATGATCTGGGATCATCTTCCGATTTCCAACTCTTTTAGCTCTTTTGTCAAGTCTTTAGGGATCATCCCAACCGCACCTGTAACAATTTGTATCACCGTCACCTTCATCTTCCATAGGTTTTTTTTAGTTCTCTAGCAAGGTTCAAGTACTTGTCTCTCTTTTCGTTTTCTTTTATTTTCGCTTTGTAGTCCTGCTGGGACAGCAAAGTCTATTATACGGAAGGTTTTCCTTTTTTTATTGTTAATTATCATTAGGTCTGGTCTTCTCGGTGGGATTAGGTGATCTATTCGTATCCCAAAATCACAGGGAATTTTATGCGTCTTATTCTCTAGGATGAATTCTAGTTTGTGTGTATACCATTTGGTTGTATGGCCAAATTTCAATTTCTTGCACAATTCTCTGTGGATCACCTTCCCTACCTATTATTATTATTATTATTATTATATAATTAACAATATTTCTACATCTTTATTGCAAGTGTGATTTAATAAATATTATTTTATTAGTCATAATTTGAAGTTTCATTTGCTTCTACAGTTCTTTCATGCAAAGGGTGATTAATAAATTAGTTAACTAATATTTAATCTTATCTAGTAAGTTTTTAGTCACATTAAAAGAATTTTAATATTATGATTTTTTTTCTTTTTGCACGACAATCTATTTGTAATGTTTTAGAGCATAAAACATTAACATTGTCTTAAGCGCCACTTCTTCCAGCTTGTTTTTTTTTTCCATTGAGCTAATTCTGCAAATACACAGTCGACTTTCCTTATCTCGTAATTTGCGGTCATCCAAATGTCTTTTATATTCTACGACGATTTTCATTCAAACTAACTTCGCTTCCTTTTTAATGTGTCCACGTGAATTCCTTACTGTTTTTTTTTATTATTCCCTTTCATTTTTCAATTACAATGTTATTTACTTCGCATTTCTCTGACACATTATATTACTTTTTTTCTTGACAAAAATTAGCTTAAATTTTAGCTTCATGTTTCAAACCCTATTTTCAAGTCTGTTGTTTTCGTATTTAGCCTGCTGCAATTATATATATATATATATATATATATATATATATATATATATATATATATATATATATATATATATATATATATATCCTGCCAGACTGTTACAGACATGGACTCTGCTTGAATCACTTTGAATGCTTCCATGATTACACAGTTCGAGAAAATGCAATTTTGCCCCAAACCCAGCTACACAAGAAAAGTAATTCGGTAAAAAATGTACCTGGCGGCCATTTTTTTTTTAGTTATTATCTTTTTTTTTAAATTATTTTAATTGTAAATGATGTAGGCAAAGTAGGATAATACGTGTTCAGTAAAACTATTGAAAGAATTTAAGAGAAACAAATTCGAAACAGCAATTGGATTTACAAGATACAGAAATAGCGCGTTTTAAAAAATATAATATTCAATTAAAAAAATAAAAAAGAATAAAAAAAGAAAGAAAAAATGAAAAGAAAATAACAAAAAACAAAAACAAAAATATATATTCAATTGAGATAAATAATATAGCAATAAGAATAATTTGCCCATTTTCTTTTCGCTTACCTATGTAAGAATCAATTTGCATGTACATGAATAATTGGATTTGTTTGTTCTCCATATACAACTAAATGGTTCGATGTAGAACTATCAAATCTATCGCATATTCATGAGAATATCTTGATTAAAACACACGAGTCCTGTTTTATCCGATTTCCCGTTGAGGTCAATGGTTCTTGCTACCAACTATGCAGCAAATATTCGGCTTGAACAGGTGTATTGGCAAAAAGTGTTAGATTATCTGCGGAGTCTGCATTAATAATAGTTTCTGCGGGATATCATCTGCTTCTGTCCTTTTTTAACATTTCCTTATCAAGGAGCAAAACTTCTGAAATTAAACGAACTGTTCTTATACCCATATCTCATCTATTGAAAGCGATGTATTTTGACATGAGTTGCAATTGAGGTAAACGACCATATGGAAATCAGATCTCTCTGATAAAATAAAAAGAGAATTTTCTAAGCTGTTGGCGTGTTAGTACTATTGTATGGTTGCATCACTTGGACTTTTACGAAACTCTGGGAAATTAATTATTTGACCCAGGAGAAAGTCTTTAACATTAAAAAATGTTCCATGAAGAAAGATGATCTTTAATCTGAGAGAGTTTTTTATCACCAAGACGTGTCGACAGCACGGGTTCCCTTTGGTCTCTTTCGCTATCCGTCCCTATCGGCCATCACTCTTGGTAAGTGTTCTAGACAGCATCAAGTGTCTGTGCAGAGCTGATGATTGTGAGTTTTTGCTGGTCGGCCAACAGTGGTATGTCCATGTATAGGAGTTCATTAAAAAACATCACTTCTAAATGCCTCCTTAGTTCTCCAACAATGTTCAGCATGTCTTGTTCGTCTAACTTAGATAGTTTGCAAGATGGACGGTAGGTGGCTGTACAGTTACTGTTTTGTAGGGTGCTGCTTCCAGGATTTGTTCAAAACAGTACGTAGAATTGTTGTGGAGTTCCTCAAGCATTTTGTCCAAGTAGTTTGTTGGAGTCTGAAATGGTTAAGCCATACCGTAGTACTAGCACGTCTACAGCTTGAAAGAATTCTGTTAACAGCAGTCCACGCTTTACCGATGAATATGCTGACATTGCTTTTAGTAGATGAGATATTGCTATCAAGTTATATAAAGTGGTCTTCTAAATTCAGAAGCGTGTCAATTAATAGGGAGACGACACACATAACTGATGATATTTGAAAATTTACCCTTAAAACTCGGGACTCTTAGGCCTATGGGTCCTTTTACTCTGGGCCCATAGCAGAAACATGTTTAACAGAAAAATGTAAAATGCTATAATGGGTCATTTAACGGCTTTAAAGGTTCTTGATTATAGCGAGTAGTGATACCCGTGGTGTAATGGTTATCGTCGTAGGAAATGGACACGGCGACACGAGTTCAAATCCTGGACGAAACTGATTGCATTTCACATACCACTAATACCTTTGGGAAAGGTATGAATCCAATCTTCCTCTAGCTATGGGTAAATAGTAGGGCAGACTAGGTTCTTCAGCCTTGGTGAGGCAACTGGTCTAGGAGAAGGAAAACTCTGAATTCAAACCTGTTAAACTCCGCTTAAAAATTGACCCTGTGTCATATCCTGCCCGAGCGGAGAGGTTGGTAAATATGATAGCGAGTAGTGATGCAAAAATTATATTGGTTAAATAAATAATAATCATAAAAATATTTTTATTGTAGGTAATAGCGATGCAGAAATGGGGATTCTCCTGTCGGAAATCAGGCCGCCCAAAATTATGTACTTATGTAAAAGTAGAAATAATTGGAAAGAGTTTTTCTGTCTGTCAGTCCTCCAAATTGTCTGTTTGTATTTACTCAATTTGTCCTCCATGAGGACGTTGTAACTCAAGGTTAACTTTTAAACTGACATTACTAGTTTGAATTTAATTGACTAACCGAGGTTAAAGAGCCCATAGTGCTCTACTATCTACTCATAGTTGTGTATGCGTGGGGAGAAGAAATAGATTCATGCGTTTCTCAATAAGTGCGAAGTGAAACATTTTTTTGGGTGGGGGTTCTTATCCGTTTATAGGTGATACAGTCAGTGTATTCTTTTTCCTGCTAACAGGGTAAGTAGGAATGAATTAAAGTGTTATATATGAATGAATGAAGGCTCTCTCAGGTAAAAGTAATGGAATTAGAACTCGTAAGGATATTCGCCTTATTTTTTAAAATTTTATTTAGCAGTAAATAAACTAATAACATAAGAATTCATGTGTTTAGAATATCGAAATAAAATTCGACATTAATAAAAATTTAACAAGCCGGTTGAGTCAAGAGTTTTTCGGATTTTCATTGACAATTTTTAGCAACTTATATCGTCATGTCATTTCATTAATTTGATACAACTTGTTATCTGATTGTTGCTGAATTATTTATTCTTTATTTTTATATTAAACATATAAACATTAATTGTTCCTTCTTTATTTTGCAGCTTTTATTTTGATAATGAGAGTTGACAAAATTGCAATTAGAGCCATTTTAAGCTATCTGTAGAAAAAAAGGAATGACTGCCAAAAGAGCAGCAAAAATAAATTAATGATGTGTAAGGCTCAGGAACTGTTAACGAACGTGTGGTACAAAATTGGTTCAGACGTTCCAAGGAAGGTGAAACCAGCCTCGAAGACATTCCAAGGTCATGGAAGAAGACATCTTATTTGAATTGATTGAAACACAAGCGTGGTTAAACTAGAGTCAAATACAAACTTACATTGGAATCAGAACGTGGTCACCATGCACCATCAATCGACGCCGCTATAAGCTCGGCCTTGTGAAAAGACGCTGAAATACTTGAAATACGAAATAGCTCTAAATGCCTCATTTTTTTTTACTCAACCTGTAATAATATAATAATAGTTGTGAAAATGCATGATTTAAATGTAAAAAATGACTGCTATTATTCGGCAGTAAAATAATAACAGTAAAGAGAATAATGCTTGTTACTACTGTTTTTCTAATGGCACGAGCACACTTTATTCATTTTTAATTTTCAAGAAACATCGTCAATCATTATTATTACGGATTTTGACCAGTATTTCCTGTAATCTTTTCATTTCTATTTGTTAATGTTGTTATCATTTGCTCCTTTTCGAGTTTTTCGCACCAGCGTTAGCGGATGGTTTCTCATTAGAATTTGAGTGACAGCAAGTCTCCTCGAGACTCCTGGATTTTTCTCAGTATTCTGGCCGATTTTAATGCTGTAGTTTAGATGGTTTCCACTCGTCCTCTTATTTCCAAGTCCTTCAGTCTTTGAACCAATCCTGTACTAAGTGAACCAATGACAACTGATATCACCGTCACTTTTATGTTCCATAGTTTTTTCAATTCCCTAGCAAGGTCCAGATACTTATCTTTTTTTCGCTTCTTTTCTGTGGTCAGCCGGAACTGCAAATTCCACAATTCGGCAAGGTCTCTTTTTTCTTGATTATTACAAGGTCTGGTCTTCTTGTCGAGATTAGAGGATCTGTTTGTATCTCAAAATCCCAAAGGAGTTTGTGCGTCTCATTCTCAAAAACAGATCCTAGGACGCTATTATTATTATTATTATTATTATTATTATTGACCCAGTTAGCTGGGGCTGTGGAATACCCTGGCATCATCTGCGTGGAGGAGTAAGATCCCTTTCAACAAGTGTATCGAATATGACACTAAATTACATCTGATTGTGAAATTTCAGTCCTGAACATTATAGGAATGTAGAGTACCCAAGATTCACTCTGACCCGGAGTGGTATTACCTTTTATGATCCCATCTATGAGTCAAATAGAAATATTTAATCATTTTTCATACTTGAAACTCATGTCTCTAGGACTCTCCTCAGTATTCTGGCCGATCATAATAATGCTGTAGTTTAGATGGTCTCTACTTGTCTTCTCATTCCTAAATCTTCCATTCCTTTTACCAAGACTTTGAAGATTGTCCCGACCGAGTCAATTACAATTGATATCACTGTCACCTTCATCTTCCATTGTTTTTTTTAGTTCTCTAGCAAGGTCTAGGTACTTATTTCTCTTTTCGCTTTCTTTTGTTTTTACTCTGTGGTCCGCCTAGATTGCAAAGTCCACTATCTGGCAGATTCTCTTTTTTTGTTGTTGACTATTACTAGGTCTGGTCATCTGGCTGAGATTATGTGATCTGTTTGTATTTCAAAATCCCAGATAATCTTGTGCATCTCATTCTCCAGGACGGATTCTGGGTTGTACATATACCACTAGTTCGAAAAGTCAAATTTCATTTTCTTGAACAATTCCTAGTGGATCAACTTTCACACCCAGACCTATCTAGTTTTATACTTATACTTATACTTATTATTATTATTATTATTATTATTATTATTAAATTCCAAGTTCAATTTAGGTTTCTTAAAATCCTTCACTGGGTCTTTACCCAAGACTTAAGGCGAGGGAAGGAAGAGGTTATATGCATTCTGTATGTTTATGCTTTTTGGAGCTTTTTAGGTGATATTTTTCATTTACATACATAGTACTCTTCTAAGGAGATGAGCAATGCCTCATTGAACATTTTTTTATTTCATAAAAGCTGGGACTGCCAGGTATCTCGTTAATGTGTTTATCTGTCCCTTTCTTGATCATATCCAGTGGAAGTTTTAAGGTACCCCATTCTTTTCAATTCCTATTTCCAGGTTTTTGTATTTACTAATTTTATTATATTTTTGGTTGATCATTATCATTTGGCACTGCTATTTCAATTTGAAGGCCTGTTGTTCTTTTATAGTCCATAAATATTATATCTGGTCTATTGATGTTTATTTATTTGTTTGGATAGCAAAGTTATATCAGTTGTTATTGTCATTATCATCATTATTATAATTATTATTTTACTCTAAGTGAGTCTTTCACATCAGCGTTACCTGATGGTATTTCACTGGAGTGAGTGATAGCAAGTCTCCTCAATTCTTCAGGACTCTTCTCAGTATTTTGGTCGATCGCAGTAATGCAGTAGTTTGGATGGTCTCCACTCGTCTTCTTATTTCCAAGTCCTCCAATCCCTTTATAGATCCTTTAGTGACTGTACCAATCCTTTAGTGACTGTACCAATCCTTTAGTGACTGTACCAATTGGTATAAACGTCACTTTCATGTTCCACAGTTTCTTCAATTCCCTAGCTAGGTCAAGGTATTTATCCTTCTTTCACTGTCTTTCAATTTTACTCTATGGTCAGCCGGGATAGCAAAGTCCACATTTTTGACAGTTCCCTTTTTGTTGATAATTATAAGGCCTGGTCTTCTGGCCGAGATTAAGTGATCTGTTTGTATCTCAAATTCCCAGAGGAGTTTGTGTGTGTCATTCTCCAGGGCTGACGTTGGGTTGTGTATATACCATTTGTTTGTATGGTCAAATTGAAATTTCTTGTACAATTCCCAGAGGATCACTTTGCCCACCCTGTCGTGTTTAGTCTTATAGCCTTTCTGTACCAATTTGCTGCATTCGCTTATTATGTGAATGATGGTTTCTTCTCTGCCACCACATAACCTACATTTGCAGTTTTGTTGCGTCTTATCTATTCTTGCTTTGACATGATTGGTTCTTATAGTGTAGTTTTATGCTGCTATCAGGAGAGATCCCGTTTCTCTCTAACGGTTTCCCTTTTTTAGCCACATCGAGGTTTTCTCGAGTGAGATGTTGCTTATTAGTCGCTTAAAACGTCCGTAGAGTTGTTTTTCTTCCCGTTTTTGTCTACTGGTTATTGTCGTTCTGTTGGTCTTCGTGTTGTCAGTATTGTTTCTGGTGGCTGTAATCAGTTATTCGCGTTTTTCTATGTAGTCTTCAAGTCGTTTTATTGATGCGTCAACGCTGTCTTTAATGCAGGTAAGTCCTCTTCCGCCTCCTTTTCTTGGAACATATAGCCTGTTATCTCTGGGATGTAACACCTCATGCATGGTCATTAGTTTTCTTGTTCTCTGGTCCATTTGTTCAACACGAATATCTTACAAGAAGGACAGCCCAAGTATTTATCCCTTTGATAAGGTTTCTGCAAAACAGTTTTATCTTGAGTAACTATCAGGTTCTGAAATATTCTTTCTTAATTTTTTCTTTTAATATCCTGTTGTTTGATGGTGTCAGCTTCCAATATCCTCAAGTATTTGTAAGTTTCCTTTTCTCCGAGCGTTCTAATTTTGTCTTTATTTGGTTGTTCCATTTCGTCCGTAATGTGTATTATTATCATTATCATTTTACGCCTTTGAGAGTTGTTCACACCAGCGTTAGCAGATGTTTTTTTCACTGGCGTCTGAGTGGCAGCAAGACTTTTCCAGTCTCCAGAACTCTTCTCAGTATTCTGGTCGATCTTAATGAGGCTGTAGTCTGGATGTTCTTTACTTGTCCTCTTATTTCCACGTTCTTCAGTCCCTTTACGTATCCTTTTGGGATCGTTCCAAGTGCGTATTCCACTCTCCAACAAAATTCAGATTCATAACTCCGTATCGTTATCTCTTTGGTCACATATGTCTTTCTACAGTGGTGTATCCAACGCAGCACACAAGCAAATCACGTGCTGCGCGTAGGGCATTTCGAGCCGGAAGGTACAACAAAGCAGCCTTATAATTAAAAAAAAATCAGAATTCATAATTACTGTAAGCATCATTAGACGCCTATAAGCCAACTAAGACACAAAATGTATAATTTCATCATTTCATATATACATAATTTCGACGAAATAATAAATAAACAGCCTACACATTGACCTCACCAGCGTCGTCATCAGTCTGTGGGGGCTGCCAGATTTTATATCGGTTTTTAAATATATATATCATCTCTGTTTTATTTTATTGAATATTTTTATTGTCTTTGCAAAGTGTGTAAAAATATATTTGTCCAATTTAATGATCGTATTTGTGTGTTTTTTCTTGGGACGAGAACGCTACAAAGCGGTAATGTTTTATGTACCCAAAATGACTAGCGTCTCTGGATAAACATTCCTAAACGATAAGTGAAGTGGGTGTCCTCGTGGTGTAATGGTTAAAGCGATGGACTGCGGAATCGTAGTGAGTTCGTACTCCAGTCGCGCTATTACGTTTACTTTCGGGCAAATACCCTTGAGAAAGGTATGAACCCCCTTATCCACCCAGCTATGGGTTAAATAGTACCACTACTGTTCTTCTAGGAGAATGGCTTTGGCATTAAATAACCTAAAAAAGGTTGATATGCCATTAAAACAAAGAAACCAAACCAAACCAAACCAAACGATAAGTGAATCAATAAATGTAGAATTGCCTTTAGTTTCAAAAAAATTCTAAACAAATGATTTTAAGGTTAACGTTGTTCTTTAACGGATTTGATTATTTGAACTTCATTGACGGAAAACAACTGACATGACTAAGGAATAAGCTGTGGTTTCATACAGTTACTTTTCTACTTTCGATAGTGTTACAGTTAATAAAATCAACTCGAAGTGATTTGTTATCTTGATTGATTGACTTTAACGGCATGTGAACCCATCTAGGATTATCATAGGCCGAGGGGTTAGGGAATTGCGTACGTTTATGTTTACATTTTTTTGTGTAGTCTCTTGAGATTTTTTTTTTTTTGCGTACGGTTATATGGATGGCAGATAGCTAAAAAAATGTGGAACATGCGTGTGACGATGATACAATTTGTTATCGGAGCGCTTGGAATAGTTCCAAAGGATTGGAACCGTTGGAGATCGGAGAAAGAATCGAGATCATTCAGACTACAGCATTGTTGAAATCGGCTTGAATACTGAGAAGAGTCCTGGAGACCTGTGGTGACTTGCTGTCACTCTGATTTTAGTAAAAGCTTATACTGGTGTGAAAAGGTGTGAATCCAACAATTCCCCCTCCAGTTATGGGTAAAATAGTTGGATAAACTGGGCTTTTTAGCATGGTATGGTAACCGGCTAAGAGAAGAAAAACACTGAATTCAAACCTTTAAAACTTCACTTAAAAAACTGACCTTGTGTCGTAACCTCGTCATTCCGATGGGTTTGTAAATCCATTCACTGGTGTGAAAAACTCAAAAGGAGTAAAATAATAATAATAATAATCTCTCCTAATAGCAGCACAAAACAACGCCATAAGAACCAATCATATCAAAGCCAAGATAGATAAGACTCAACAAAATAGCAAATGTCGGCTATGTGGTGACAGAGACGAAAAGATCAGTCACACAATAAGTGAATGCAGCAAATTAGCACAGAAAGAGTTCAAGACGAGACACAACTGGGTGGACAAGGTGATCCCCTGGGAAATGTGCAAGAAATTTAAATTTGACCATACGAACAAATGGTATATGAACAACTTAACACCTGTACTAGAAAATGACGCATATAAACTCTTATGGGACTTTGACATACACACGGATCTTCTGATCTCGGCCAGAAGACCAGACCTTATAATAATCAACAACAAAAAAAAAAAAAAAAAAAAAGAAAAAAAAAGTGACGATTGTACCAATTGTGATTACTGCTTTTGGCACAGTAACTAAAGGATTATTAAACGGCCCGGAGGGCTTGGAAGTTGGCGGACGAGGGAAGACCATCCAAACGACAGTATTATTGAAGACGGCCAGAATACTGAGAAGAGTCCCGGAGACTTGAGGAGACTTGCTGTCGCTCAAACTCTAGTGAAAAACCATCAGCTGACGCTGATGTGAAAAACTCTAAAGGAATAATAATAATAATAATAATAATAATAATAATAATAATAATAATAATAATAATAATTTGCTTGGATCCAGTTATTAGGTCAGAGTTGACCTGTGAGTAATGACAACGAAGACGTAACCCCACATTATTCAGAACATCAAGTCTCATCATTGGATGTTGTTTTGGTTTGGTTGTGTTTGGTTTGGCTTTATGACATATCAACAATTATTGGTTATTTAATGCCAAATCTATTTTATACATATATATTAAATATATGATTTCTAAACACATTTTGGAGATAACACTTTTAAACGAGCCGGATCTCATTTTTTTTGCATACAGTTAAATGGCTTCATTTATTTCTAATACGAATAATTCTATTTACAATTGATTATTTGTTTGCACTCAGATAAATGATTTCAAGTATTACTATTTAACATTAACAATTCAATTATACATCAGTCAGTTGTTTACATTCAGTTAAATAATCAAACAGTTCTATTTCAAATAATTCCATTTAGTATGTTAACAAAGTTAAATAGTTGCAACTATGGCTATTCATCGCTAACAATTCAATCAAACATCAGTCATCCATTTACACACAGTTATATGATGAAGCAGATGTATTTCAAGCAATTCAGTTTAGCATAAGTCATTTGTTTGAACTCAGTTGAAATGTCAAAGTACACAGTTTAAATGTCAAACAGTTCTATTTGACCCATAGAGTCAGAGTGGACAGTGGAGCGATAACAATGAAGTGGTACTCTGCATTCTCCAAAGCTCCAGTATTACTGGAGCCTCGCCATCAGATTGTTTATTGTCATATCTAGGACACTCATTGACGAAGTCTTACATCTTTGTAGAGATGTAGTCTGTATATTCTACCGCTCCAGACGACTGAGCCATGTAATTTTGGTGTAATGTCTAAGACACCTTTTTTGTGGGTGGTTATTCAGTAGGGTATGTAGCCAGTGTGTTCTAGGCCTTCTTGCCAGGACCGTAACCTGTCATTGGTAGAAATTTCGTACTGCATCACTAGACCCCGATGGCATCGAGTGCGTACGAAAAAAAAAAAAAGAAAATCTAAAAAATTGATGTCGCATCAATATTCTAGTATCTTAAAGTGGATAAACGATAAGTCTGACATTTATATTTATAAGAATTACCACCTGCCGAATATGATATATGAAAAAAAACCTCTTTTACTTATATTCAAGGGAAGTGAAATTGATTTTTTGTTCGACCCCAACGATTCAATAACGTCCATCTTAATGGATTAACAAAAGCGCTTTTAAATAAACAGGATTCATCTCTCTCTCTCTCTCTCTCTCTCCCTCTAACTCTTTCTTGCTTTTTTCTGTTCTCTTCTCGTCAATCTCTCTGTTCCCTCTCTCTCCTCACCTTTCTTTTATCGTCTCCCCACTCAATCTCACTGGCTCACTTTCTCTCTCCCCCACTGTCTTTTATTTAATCAATTTACATATCGAATAAATATGATTAGAATGACAATCCAACGGAGGGATTTGCACAGATTAACAGCCATATCTTTTTAATCCAACATTTTGATCACAGTGTTCATTGATCGTTATCTGGCGATCGTTATTGGAAAAATGCAATTCGGTTAGATAAAGAAGGAATGTGTACACAACCACACCTACATCCACCCACACTGACACCCCCACCCCACACACGCTCAACCAAACAAACAAACACAGCCTTACAGTCCTAAATCCTCACACAATTATATATATATATATATATATATATATATACTAAAATTAGTAGGTCCAAAAGTGATTCTGAATTTCTTATTTAGGTTTTTATTGCTTCATATTCCTGTGCACTACCCGTGTTTCAGAATATACGTCTTCTTCAGGAAATATATAAAAAGTAAGATAGTTCACAGACACTGCCTTTACAGTGAAGATTGTTTTGGTTGGGATGTGATCCTTTTTGATTTCAGGATGTCCTATTGGAGTTAATTGTCCGTGAGGGCCTCTGGTCTCTGCAGATGTTTTTTGTATTAACAAAAGTTTGTTTATATATATATAAATTAAATCGCTGTACTAGATTCCCTGAGGAGACGGTGAGGCGAAACTTTAGTAGGAAAGGCCCGAATTGCGATTTAATTTTTGTAATTGGCTCTACTTTGCATTGAGCACTCTCTGTAATTGTAGCATTGCAGCATTTTGCGGTGGGTTTTCTTTTTTTTTTTGGACCAACTGATTGCATATCTCTTGTTTTTTTTTCAACTGGTGCGACGAAGTTGGTCTTTTCTTTTTTTTTTTTTTTGTCTCATGAATTTTTTTTCTTTTTCCCCCGGGCGGTAATTCGAGATATTATTATCTCTAGATCCTGGCGGTTTTTTTCTTTTTTCCTGGTAACCGTGAATGCTGGTAGATAGTAGGTTAGTGTATATATATATATATATATATATATTAGTACCAGTTAAAAGTATTGGGCCACACTCAAAAATTTTTATTTCTCACCCTAAGAGTGTTGGTTTAATAATACAAGCACTGCAATATTTTTGTTTATTATACTAAATAAAAGTCATCCTGAGTAACTTTGACCTTAGTATAACAAGCTCTTTTGAAAAATTGATTTAAAGGCGTTTTTCTTCTTTATTACTGAGGATGATTATACTGTGAGGAGACATCAGGAAACGAGACAAAACAAGACCACAAGTTGGGTTGATAGACCAAAAGCAACAAGAACAGAGAGAAATTTCATCAGTTACCAGCTTGCATAACAGAAGACTTACTGCTCTAAGCATGAAGGGCATCTTGGGTAGTGCACTGGTTAGCAAGCAAGACTAAAAAACCTTCACGAGTGAGTTTAAGTTTCATTGGTTGCCTCATGTATACGGTCTTATGCCACATCTAATGAAAAAGCTTAGTAATTTACTGCACAGCTGAACCAATGTTGTGAGAAAATGTCAGCATCTAGTGTGAAGAGAAGACTCTGTGAAGTCGACCTATATGGCAGAATTCCTGTCAATAAACCACTGTTGAAGAAGCAAAACAATATCAAAAGCCTGCAATGAGCCAAGGCGAAAAAAGACTGGACAACAGAGCAGTGGAATAAAGTCCTTTGGATTGATGAATCAAAGTTCGAAATCTTTCGGTCACATAGGAAGGTGTATGTGAGGCGAAGAGTTGGTGAAAGGGCTGTACTTTCTCGTATCACACCAACCGTAAAGCATGGAGGAAACTGTGTTATAGCGTGGGGGACTTTTGTCAATTGCAAAGTCGGGGATTTGCATCAGGTGAAGGGCAAATTGAATCAGACCGGCTATTACAGCATACTGCAGTATCACGCAATCCCATCTGGAACGCGGCTTGTGGCTCAAGGATTTCTACTCATGCAATATAACGACGCATACTAGTAAAATCTACAAGAAGTACTTTAAAAGCAAAGAGGAACAGC
>CAUZXS010006662.1:132500-180000 GCA_963585895.1 Sepioteuthis lessoniana
CAGCTGGTGAATTTCAAAAATGCAATCTGACACTTTAGAAGAACGATATGCAATAAAATTCTGTTTTAAACTTGGAAAAAATGCCACAGAAACGTATGGAATGCTTCAGATTGCTTTCGAACCATCTTGCATGAATGGAGCATCAGTTTTTGAGTGGCATAAGAGATTCAAGGAAGGCAGGGAGTCTGTGAGGGATGATGAGAGGTGTGGGAGGAGTAAGGAAGTCAATACACCAGCGTTGATTGGCCAAAGGGTTAGGGTTAGGGTTACTATGTTGAGTTTTTAAGGGAGTTCAGGAAGAGATTTCGTCAGAAGAGGCCAGCACTCTTCAAATCGGGTCAGTGACATTTCCACTATGACAATGCACCAGTCCACAACTTCATCCTTGTCACATACGATTTGAGCAAGATGGGCATCAACACAGTCCCTCCCCCTCTCTATAGACCAGACCTTGCTCCCTGTGATTTTGGTTATTCCCTAAGCTCAGAGGCTGTCGTTATGAGACAATTGAGGAGATGAAAGTGGCTGTGACGAAGGTCATTGACACGCTCACACAAGAGGACATCCATGGGGCCTTCCAGAAGTTGTTGGAACGGTATAACAAGTGCATTGCAGCCGGAGGAGATTA
This sequence comes from Sepioteuthis lessoniana, assembly GCA_963585895.1. Lineage (NCBI taxonomy): Eukaryota > Metazoa > Mollusca > Cephalopoda > Myopsida > Loliginidae > Sepioteuthis > Sepioteuthis lessoniana. The sequence goes on from CAUZXS010006662.1 coordinate 133,129, forward strand.
GTTCGAAGGGGACTAGAGTTTCATGTGTGTACTATCAATAAAAGTACCCATACGAAAAAAATCTGGAAACTTATCGTATGCACCTCGTATATATATATATATATATATATATATATATATATATATATATATATATATATATATACATATATATATATATATATATACGAGATACAGTCAATGTATTCTACTGCCCCAGCCGAATGGGTCAGTTAAATGATTCAAATGAACAAATTCATATATATATATATATATATATATATATATATATATATATATATATATATATATATATATATATATATATAGCGACTTTCCACTCGGTCTTGGTTTATGAGGGTTCAACAGTTCACTTAAAGATGTGAATCGTTGGACTTCGTGCACAGATGATTTGTTTTTGTGCTCCAATATGTAAACTGGCCTACAGTCAAAATATACTTTTCTAAATAGTGTATATTATATAGCACACACACACACACACACACACACATATACATATATATATATGTGTGAGGGTGGGTGGGTGTGTATATATATATATAAATAGAATATATAGATCTCTGAATTATTTCAAGTTTCTCCTGTAGAATGACCATAACCTTTACTTGACGCCACTGGAATAAGATTGAAAAAAAAAAAAAAAAAGAAAAAAAGAAAAAATTCAAAATACCAAAGTTATCAAAACTCAAGTAAAAAGACGGATATTCCGTTTTTTAAACCCTCACACTAAATGAACTCAACAACAAACGTTCTCCGCACCCTCAGAAAAATAACCCCAAAACATTTAAGTTTAAATACTTATTAGAATATTAATTACTTCATTGTTTAAAAATGTTAAAATTTCAAAAAACTATAAATTTTGAGACTGCTTTTTCTAAAAATAATATGTTGAGACCCCCGCCAAAAAAAGCCCAACAAAAAATGACATTGGAAATTATTGATAAACATGTTCAAAGTCGAATGTTTAAATCCTTAAGTTTTACGCTAAAAAATTCATTAACGCACGAGGCCTATCCCTTGGCATTCATAAGACTTTTAAACATGAAGTGTAAATAGTCATGAAATATGTAGTATCTGATGATAGTTTAAAGCTGGTTTTGTTTAGTTTGGTTTTATAGCAATCAACCATTGTTGGTTATTAATCCCAATCCTTTTCACAGATATATATTAAATATAAGATTTCGACACACATTTTGTTGATAACATTCTTAAACAAGCCTGAGCTTATTTTTTCACACAGTTGAATAGTTTCCCTTATTTCTATCAAATAAGAATAATTCTGTTTACTATTAATCATTTATTTCCACAAAGTCTAATGTTTTCAAGTATTGCTATGTATCACAAACAATTCAAGTTAACATCAGTCATTTGTTTATCCACAGTTAAATGTAAAAGCAGTTCTATTTCAAACAATTCAGTTTAGCGTAAGTACACAGTTTAAATGTCAAACAGTTCTAGTTGATTCGTAGATGGACCCAATCCAGTGTTACCACTCCGGGCCAGAGTGGACCTGTGAGAGATGGCAATGAAGGAGTGCTCTGTATTCCCCAAAACTCCAGCGTTACTGAAGCTTCTCCATCAGACTGTTTAGTATCATATCCAGGACACTCGTTGAGGGAAATTTATGCCTCTGCAGAGATGCAGTCAATGTATTCTACTAGCCAGCCGAATAGGCCAGTTTAAATGGTTGGAATGAACAAATTTATACATATAATTTTTTTACCAACATTTATGAGTCTATTTTTTCCTATTTTTTTCGCCCATAACACACACACACACACACACACACACACACACACACACACACACACACACACACACACACACACACACACACATTCATGTATATTCAGGGGGTTTCAAAATTTTTTATATCATTAGAGACGTATGGGGTGTTTCAGAAAATCGATATAATTTCGTAAAATAATAACTTGATCAATTCACGTTCGAATGGTCCTTAATTTTAACAGTATGAGTAGAAAGAAATTCAAAATTCTATGTTTATCTTTTCTAGCGAATGGATTTCTATAAGTGGAAAAAAAAAGAGAAAACCACATTAAATAAAATTGTCAGTTGCTTCTACGCATGGTGTTAACACTTGAGATCATTTGAACAAGAACTAGTCAAGTTATTTAATTACGAAACGATATCAATTTTTCTGAAAAACTCTACACACACACACACACACACACACACACACACACACACATATATATATATATATATATATATATATATATATATATATATACTAATGGGCCAGTGATGTGTATATATATATAAATATATATATATATATATATATATATATATATATATATATATATATCTCACCGGCTCATTGGCAAATATATTCAATCCAAGGAACTTGATGCCTCCTTGCTTAACATAGTATGATAAGGTATGGTCCAAGGGTAAGTGGAGCAAATCCAAGGAAAGGAGTAGCGCCCTATATCAATAACTATCTATCTGTCTATCTATTGGAGGAGCCTGTGGTGTAATGGTTACTGTCGTAAATTGGTTGAAATTCATTTGCAGACACACACACAGACACACACACACATATATATATATATATATATATATATATATATATATATATATATATATATATATATATATATATATATATATACTAAAGAAAGGTTCGCCAATGAATTTCAATGAGGCATTTAAATGTTTTAATGAATTACAGTGTAGTATTTTAGGGTTATATATATATATATATATATATATATATATATATATATATATATATATATATATATATAACGAATAAAGAACAAAATATTACTACAAGACCCTCGCAAGTGTGTAATTTATCCACTTTTTTACTTATTTTTATCATCTTGTCAGATTCACCAAAATCTACCATTTCTCTATATAAGTTTTAGTGAGAGTTTCATTGTTACAGAATTTAGTAAAAAATAAAAATAAAACAAAAAATCTCACAGAAATTTAACCAACATTTTAACTTAGCATTTTAAGGGATTGACTCACTGGTTGCCATCCAATTTAGACATTTTTAAAAAGAATTTAATTTTCCATCCTTTTACTTTTATACAAAGAAAGGAAATTGAATTTTGAATAGATAATACAGTTATTGGTGTTTAGAAAAACGTAATCACAAAATTGTTTTATAAGCCGCACATATATTTTATCACATCTTTTTTATGTCATCCAATTTTTTTAGAATAATTGAACTGGCGTATAAACGAAAACAGAACGTCGGAGAGGATTTAAGTTTTTTCAGGTGGAATACAGCTTTTTTCCTATTTTTTATTTTTGTTTCTTCTTTCATCATGGTTATAACTTGATATATTCGAATTGTTGCTCTTTTTTTTTTAACTAACCGACATGCTTCATTATATTTACTCGAATAGCATAAGAAATTTATAGATAAGGGAAAAATCTATTCGGAAACTCTATCTGTAGTACTTTTTTAAAATTTAAATCTAACACTAAGTTAACTTACGAAAAAGCAAATGATATGAATGAAATAATATCATTAGAATAAATAAATACATGAAATATTATATCTGAAATAATATAAAATCTATGAAATAAAATATATAAAATGCCTATATAAAATTTGATATATAAAATAAATCATGAAATATAAAGTAGACAAAATAGATATAAAATAAGATTTTTTAAATTCATAAAATAAGACTGAACCCCCCCCCAGAATATATATAAAAATACATTCATAAAATAAAATGTGTAAAATAATCAAACTAAACGAATGAATTAAAGCAATATCACATTAATAAAATAAATCATAAAAAATAAACTAAAGTATATAAATTAGATATGTAAATAAAATCAGATATATAAAATGGAATATATAAAATGTAGAGATAGAACGGTTAATCATATAATAAACTGATTAAAAAAGAATACAAGAGTAGACATAAGTGGGTGGGAAAGGTGATCTACTGGGAATTATGCAAGATAATAAAATTTGACGACTCTGGCAAATCATATATTCGCAAACCAGAATCTATCCAACAAAATGAGACCTAAAAGATTCTCTGGACTTTGAGATACAAAGCTATATATATATATATATATATATATATATATATATATATATATATATATATATATATATATATATATATATATATATATATATTTAATAAACGATTTGGTGTCATTTGTCATTTAGAAATTCTTCAAGAGAGAATGTGCACCGTTTCGGGGTCTTTGAGAGGAAGGTCCCGGAACGGTGCACATTCTCTCCTGATGACCCCAAAACAAGCATGGAGTTAAACTGCTCGGTGGAAATGAGAATGGCTAAAGGAGCATTTTCTATCCGCTCACTTTCTGGCGAGTTTTTGTTACTTGTTAAGTAACTTCCTTCAATATATACAAAATAAACGATTTGATGACATTTGTCATTTAGAAATTCTTCAGGAAAAGATGCTAATCGTTTTACATTATTTCCTTCAGTGTAAATATCGGATCAAGAGATTGCACAAATAATTTACATCTTAAAATTGAGATACACTGCACAGAAGTTTCGTCGAGACCTCAAGAAAACATATCTGTTTTTTTGACAAATCATCAGCATCGTTAATTCGCATCTCCCAGTCAATTCCGTTAACTCGGTTTTGCTGAGCCTCCACGACCTTCGAACTCCCCACCCCCAGAAAACAAATAAAAAACAAAACAAAAAAACAAAAAAAAAACAAAACAAAAACTAAAGAACAATGCCCACCACAGCTGACAGTCACATATGTTGCGCTTCGACCCATACAAAAAAAAAAAAAAAATAGAGGAAAATATACAATAAGTGGTAACATGTGTATTGATCTACGAATAAAAAAAAAAAAGAAAAAAAAAGAAGAAAAAATAAGAAAGAAAGAAAGAAAGAAAGAAAGAAAGAAGACGTTTCTGTGGCTTTTAAAAGACTTCAAACGATTTCAGTTTCATATTTCACGCTTCGATGCTGCTTTTATTAACCAACATACCAACGCCTCCTCCGCTGTGTGCGTTTTTTCTCGACCTATTTCGACACACGTGCATCAGTTGTGCATCGAAATCGGTACACGCATACGTACAAGATTGGATCAATAAGTATGTAACCATATTTGGCATTTCCCCCCCCCCTGAATTTTGAACTGAAAAGATCAAAAGTACAATGTTCGATATATGAGTTTTAATATTCACTTGTGAATTAAGCGCATTGACAAGGGAAAATTATGTTGAAAAAAATGTTATTTTCATCAGTAGACATAGATTCATCGCATATGCATTTATTTATGTGAATACAGTTATTTATGTTTTACCATCCATCCATATATATATATATATATATATATATATATATATATAAACAAGTTGTTTTGAAAATGTTTTTTCAAGAAAATTAAAACATACTTAATACGGGCCAGAAGAGCAAGATAAAACTGAAAATAAATTGATGTTTACTTACTCCACTATGGCTGCCTCATAATGGTCAGTTTCACGTAATTATAACAAATCCAATCGTCAAATGAAGCAAGTTTCATCTGACGACTGAATTTTTTAAATTTACACGGAACTCACAGTTATGACACTGCCACAGAAGCGTAAGTAAGTATCAGTTTATTTTAGTTGGGTTTGTTTGGGTTTTATGGCATATCATCCCTTGTAGGCTATTTAATGCCAAATCATCTTCATACATATATATTAATTATATATGATTTGGTATGGTTGGGTTTTATGGCATATCACCCTTTGTAGGACATTTAATGCCAAATCCTCTTCAAACATATATATTAATTATATATGATTTAGTTTGGTTGAGTTTTATGGCATATCAACAATTATTGGCTATTTATTGCCAAATCCTCTTCATACATATATATTAATTATATATGATTTGGTTTGGTTGGGTTTTATGACATATCAACCATTGTAGGTTATTAAATGCAAAACCTGTTCACACTTATATATTAAATATGTTTGATTTAATTTGTTTGGGTTTCATGGCATATCAACCACTGTACGTTATTTAATCCCAAATCCTCTTTATACATCTCTATTAAACATATATAGTTTGGTTTGATTAGGTTTTATGGCATATCACCATTTCTAGGCCATTTAATCCCGAATACTCTTCATACATATATGTTAATTATATATGTTTTGGTTTGGTTGGGTTTTATGGCATATCACCATTTGTAGGCCATTTAATGCTAAATCCTCTTCATACATATATATTAATTATATATGAATTGTAAACACATTTTGTTGATAACATTTTTAAATGACCCTGCGCTCATTTTTATCTTTCACACAGTGAAATGGTTTCAAGTATTGCTATGTAACAGTAACACTTAGTCATTTGTCTGGACTTGTTTAAATGGATATACATACGATATGTAATTGAATAGTTTGCTAGTAATTTCATTTTCATATGAGTTAGGATTATTTTGTTTGCACTCTTTTATTGCTATTGTTTCTACAATGTCAAACAGATTCATTTAGTGCGATTTAACACTAATAATTCTATTCAATATTAAACAATTGTTGGCAAACCGTGAAATGGTTAAAAGTATTGATCATCATCATCATCATCATCATCATCATCATCATGTCGTACCGCCAGCACGGATATCCCTGACCTTCTCTCGCCACTTCTCCCTATCGTTGATCGACTCTGGCAGGTCTTCAGTGCTACATCACGTATCCTCACAGAGCTGTTGTATGTATGTTTGAGCTGGTCGTCCTACTTTTGCTCGGCCATAAAAGTATTGCTACTTAACGCTAATTCTGTTCAAAACTTTTCATTCCTTTGCACGCAGTCAAATAGTTTCAAGTATTGCTATGTATTACTAACAATTGAATTCGTAATTTGTTTACAGACAGTTAAACAATTCTATTTGACCCATCGATAGGACCCTATCTGGCACTACCACTCCGGGTGAGAGTGGACCTATGGACAATGGCAAAAAAGGAGTGCTCCACATTTCCCCAAAGCTCCAGCATAACTGGGAGCTTCACCATCAGATTGTTTAGTGTCATATCTAGGATACAGGTTGGAGAGGGGCATTACCCTTCTCTAGATATGTAGTCGGTGTATTCTACGTTCCCAGCTGTCCGGATCGAATTTATTTTAGGTTATATATATATATATATATACAAACAACAAAAGAAAAAGCAACTCAAGAAAGACGAATGTCTGAATAAACTATACAGTTATTGAAGGTCGGTCAGACGAGCAGTATGAAAACAAAATATTTATCACACCATCCTTTTCCGTTCTGTAACTAAAGGTTTCACCTGTAGATAAAACATAATCTTCAGACACGTGGATGGTATAATTATTTTCTGTAACGACAAACATCATGTCAGAAGATTGTATTTTATCTACACATGAAACTTTTAGTTACTGAACCTTAATTTATATATATATAGTTATGAATCTTAGTTTATATATAGCCCAGTCAGCTGGGACAGTAGAATACACAGAGTGCATCTCTGCAGAGGGGTAAGATCCCTCAACAACCAGTATCCTAGATATGACATTAGATAATTTGATGGTGAGGTTCCAGTTATGCTGGAGCTTTGGGGAAATATTGAGTACTCCTTCATTGCCATTGCCCCTAGTACCACTCTCACCCGGAGTGGGATCACCTGATAGGGTCCTGTCTATGGGTCAAATAGAACTAAAATGCGTCCTTATGGTAAACTGAATTTCTTGAAATAAAATTGTTTTGATATTTAAACTGCGTACTTATGCTAAACTGAATTGCTTGAAATAGATCTGTTTTGACATGTAAACTGCGCACTGAGGCGAAACTGAATTGTTTTAAATAGAACTGTTTTGACATTTAACTCTGCGTAAACAAAAAACTATACTTATACAAAACTGAACTGTTTGAATTAGAACTGTTTGACCAAACTGAATTGATTGAAATTGAAATGTTTTTGACAATTAAACTGTGTATTTATGCGAAACTGAATTGTTTGAAGTAGAACTGTTCATTTGTATAAAAATGGATTTGGCATTAAATATCCTACAATGGTTGTTATGCCATAAAACCCAAACATACAAACAATAAGTTTATATATATATATATATAAACACATGCACTTACATATATACAATTTTTATTTAGGGAAGAATGCTGCGAGCAATACTGAACAAGTCCTGGCGGCAACACCCCACAAGGCACCAAATATACGGCCACCTGCCTCCCATCACGAAAACTATCCAAGTTAGACGAACCAGACATGCAGGACACTGCTGGAGAAGCAGGGATGAGCTCATAAGTGATGTACTCCTATGGACCCCCACATAGAACGACCAGCTCGAACATACATACAGCAGCTATGTGAGGATACGGGATGTAGCCCTGAAGACCTGCCAGAGCCGATGAACCATAGGGAGAAGTGGCGAGAGAGAGTCAGGGATATCCGTGCTAGCGACACGACATGATGATGATGATGATGATCCCTAAATAAGTACTCATGTTTACCAAAAAATAATTCCTTCTAAATAATACAAGTATTTTATTATCTCGAGGGCACCAGTTCATCAGTTCTAAGGAATCATTTTACCGTCATTTTAACTGCGAAACAATTCTTGACTTTTTCGCTTTGTTAGAGAAGAGATAAAAACACACTTCTCCTCTGGGCACTAAAGCAAAGTGAAACGTAAGCAGTATCGCCTAGGATTTGAACTTGGCCCGCCTAACCTATTTCCGATGACGATAATCGTTACACCACTCGTTTCTCTTTTCAAAAATAAAAAAAAAATTAAAATGTTGGGGTTAACCTTCGCGCTGGGAGTAAATTTTAAAATCATCTAAACTCCCCTTATAACACATATATCGAGCCCAACAGGTTCACGGGTCGTCTCGTATTTATTTAAAAATTTTCTTGTTCCAACAACTAAATAACTTATTCCAAAGCATTACTGACATTATTCTGTCATGCGCAAAGAACGTAACCAAAAACGCTGGCTTAAACCTTCCCCAGTGGATTTGAAACAGAGCCCTTAATCTCTGTCAATTTTCACCCTTTTCAAGAGAGAAATCCAAATATTTTGGTCTGCTGACGCATACTAAAAATCTGCTGATTATCGGTGTTTAAAGATTTGTCACGATTTCTGACCGGCGTCAATAAAATTAAAGCCATTTTTCCCAGGATAGGAAAGGATGTTACACAAATGTGAACTCGCTGAAGCAATTCGTCAGTTCTCGTCTGCCTTCCTATCATGAAAGCACTGCTAAATAAATTAAGTGAATGAACCAAGTGCTAAGACAATAAAATTCGCTCTTCATTCGTCATTAGATGGTATTAGAATCGATTATTTTGGCAAAAGATCTCGCAATCCGAAAAACACGTTCGAAATAGAAATAGCATTGCAACGAATCAGATTGTTTTTATCACTTTGTAAACTTTTCTGTAAGTCTTCTACCGTTGGCGTTTTCTAAGCACAGTAGAATAAGGAAATGGAAACGTCGAGTCAGGTTCAAGCCTGGACAGGGCTATTTGCATTTTACATAGCGCTAATACCCTTTGTAAAGGTATGAATACTGCTCTTCTCCTTTCACTTATAGATAAATGGGCAGAATAAGCTTTTTAACCTTGGTATGGCGACCAGTCTAGGAGAATTCAAATTAATTGTAATCCGATGATAAATCCTAATATGACCGAATATTGGTCTTTTATTGAAAAAATAATATTATTTGCTCTGTGAATTTATTTACACTGAACTCTCTACCAGTAATATTTAAATATTCGAAATTTGAATATGGACTAGCGGTTAGAGTGTTCGCCAATGGCCTGGGAGACTGTGGTTCAATCCTAGGTCGAGTCATACCAAAGATTTAAAAAATGGTACTTGATGCCTCCTTGCTTAACACTCAACATTATAAGGTATGGGTCAAGAGTAAAGTGGAGTAATCAAGGGAAAGGAGTAGCGCCCCTCCACTACACCGCGGTGTAGTAGCCATTGAAAATTGATTTTGACGGAAAGTTTGGGCTTGGTTTTTAATAGCATATCAACATTCGTGGGTTATCAAATGCCAAAATTATTTTTGCTGAAGGACAATTGTGGTTCATATTTCACTTTCCTCGGGGTATTAGTTCACAAGTTAACGCAATAGCTCAACTGGTGTTCGAACTCGCTTACTACGATGTCGGTCAGGCAAATTTCTTCTGTTATCACCTAATCCAAAAAGTGTGGCTAATTCTACACAAGCTTTAATGACTATAAACAAATAACTTGTACAGATAATCTAGTGGTTAATGTTTTAAACTGAACTATTGGGCCCTCATACGTCGTCGAAATCGACAGGAGAGTCCATTATATATATATATATATATATATATATATATATATATATATATATATATATATATATAAGAGGTATTATTTAATCCAGTAAATCCGGAGTAGGGAACAATTCCGTCAGGATAAATAAAAAGTAAAGTTGGCGAACTTAGTCGAGGGTGAGCCGAAGGCTCCCTTTTCAATGGCTACTACACCGCGGTGTAGTGGAGGGGCGCTACTCCTTTCCCTTGATTACTCCACTTTACTCTTGACCCATACCTTATAATGTTGAGTGTTAAGCAAGGAGGCATCAAGTACCATTTTTTAAATCTTTGTTATGACTCGACCTAGGATTGAACCACAGTCTCCCAGGCCATTGGCGAACACTCTAACCGCTAGTCCATATTCAAATTTCGAATATTTAAATATTACTGGTAGAGAGTTCAGTGTAAATAAATTCACAGAGCAAATAATATTATTTTTTCAATAAAAGACCAATATTCGGTCATATTAGGATAATAGTTTTATTTCTCTCCTGTTAAGAGCATTGATATGAATCAATGACCATAAAATTATTTTAGATTCATATCAATGCTCCTAACAGGAGGGAAATAAAATTATCATTCTAATGTGACCGAATATTGTTTTCTTCTTGAAAAAATGATATATATGTATAAATTAACCTTGCGTCGCTTCCTGATCTGGTTAATTTTTAAGCGGAGTTTGACAGTTTCAAATTCAGAGTTCTCCTTCTAAACCTGTTGCTTTACCAAGGTCAAAGCGCCCAATCTGCCCTTCCATATATCAATACCTGGAAGGCTAATAGTTAAATTCAAAACTTTCGAAAGTTATATATATATATATATATATATAAAGACGCAGAAAATTTCTTGCACACGAAAACATACTGACTGAGATAGTTTTGTATCTTTAAGTGGTAAAAGAAGAATCGGAGTTCTTTCTAGGATTTAAAAGTAAATTTCTTAAAGTTAAACGCTTGTTGGCGCTACCTAGTCTACTGCATTGGATTTTGTGTCACGCTTAGTAAGCATGAGATCCATCGATCTCTTCTGCTACTTACACAGAATCTAATTATACTAACAATTATATTAATTTGTGGCTTGTTTGAACAGACCTTAGATGTCTGTATAAAAGCCTTTCTGAAAATTGGGCGCGTGAAACTCAAAGTCACGAGCTTTTACTTTGTTTTTTGTTTTTTATCTCATTGTTGAAATATCCTATATATATAATTTTATTTCTTTTTTCTGTGGGTCTAACGAGAGGAAAAAGAAAATACTTTAAAATGTTCAGGTCTGCCAGTGAATTTGGTTTCAGGTTATTCATTTTTTGCTTCTACACGTGTTCTGACTTTTAAAGTCGTCTTTAGTAAGTTAATTTCCTGAAACCAGAATTACTTAAGGACCTATTCCTTTCAATATATATATATATATATATATATACATTCATAATAAGTACTATTATCGTTCTTTTAAAAACGAACGTCTGTTAAAAAAGAACTAAAACATCGGTGCTAAAGGTAGCAAATAAAATAGGGTTCAATGTCATCGATTTGATATAATAAAATAATTAAAAGGGAAAAAGAAAAATCTCCGAACTTGCAACTTTAAGTTTCAGAATTCTTATATCATCAACACACATACACACCACACATACACACACACGATCTCTGATGAAATAAAACGGGATTTCTTCCGAGCTGTGGCTGTGTCGGTACCACTGTATGGATGCACTACATGGACTCTAAAGAAAATCATGGAGAAAAAGCTAGATTTTAACTACACAAGAATACTACGCGTTGTTTTGAACAAATCTTGGAAGCAACACCCTACAAAACACCAGCTGTATGATTACCAACCTTTCATCTCAAACTATCCATCTTAGACGAACAAGACATGCTGGGCACTTACATACATCAGCTCAAGGTTAATACAAGATGCAATCAAGAGGACCTGCCAGGAGCGATAGATGAGAGGTATGGATAGCGAGAGAGAATCAGGGAACTCATTTCTTTATATATGCAATTTAAAACCATAACATCCAAAATTCAAACGTTGAAAACAAATCAAAAGGGAAATCCACGTACAAGCACTTTCTTCGTGTTACCGTTAGTTTCACGAGGTATTCTCAATCATCAGACGCGTAATGGGATTCTTTTCAAAAGTCAAATTAATTCTTAATCTATATCTTGCCCAATCTGTCACCCTTCCATCAATAATATAGGAGGCGTGACAGCTGCGGTCAGCGTTTGCAAAACCCATAAAAATAATGTCCTAAACAACTTAGCTATTTATTTATTGATTTATTTATTCATTTATTATCATCAATATGGAGCCAATAATCATTAAAGATACTTATTTATATGCCTGTATCTGTTCATATCTTCAGAATCCTTATTTAATATGTACCCTTATTCGGCTTATTTGGGGAAAGTACTGTTTTTTAAATTGTCCTTCAAAACAAAATCTACGTAATGAGTCCGATGATTGAGAATACCTCGTGAAACTGACAGTAACAAGAAAAACACTTTAAATTTATTTTTATCGAAGGGATTTTAACGTTTTAATACGAATACGTAACTCCCTCTTTTGATGGTGAGCACTTTATCGGGAAAAGCGACGAATGAATTGTTACTATCTATCTATCTATGAGTGTATGTGTAAGTGCGTACATATACATTTTAATTTATTGCATTAATTTATATTAAAGATATAAATCATTTAAGTGAATATTTGTGAATATCTGGGTGGTAGATATTTTTCTTTATTATAAGTAAAAATCCACATTGATAAGGTTATCTATAAAATGAAGAAACATTTTCTTTCGGGTGTATCTTAATTAAACTTACTCACGTAGAAAAAATCTTTTTTTTATTCAATTATGTAAACCCATTCGAGACATTGAAAACACGACATTTTCTTAATCTTTTCTCAAGTATTTGATGATCCATATATATATATATATATATATATATATATATATATATATATATATATATAAGAAGGTTGATAATAAATAAATGTGTCCAATCCTATAAAACAGGTTTTAAAAGTAGCTACAATAAATCTGATATCAAAATGAAGTACATTAATTTCTCTTCAAAATTCCATCTTTATTTTCAACATAATAATCAGTTTGTGAAATACATTTTTTCATCGCCTTGTTGGCAAGGTTTCGAATACACCGAACTGCTTACTTCACAGAGAGGTAATCCCACCCTTACAAAAATAGGTATGTCCAGAGTATGATACTAAACTGCATCTTGTCGTCAGACTCCAGTTTTAGAACTCTGGGGAGTGGAGGGTTACCTCTTTATTGCCATTACTCGTTAGTTCACTTTGATCCGAAATGGTAGTAACTGTTAAGGTCCCATTTATGGGTCAAATTTACTGTTTGAAAATTATTTGTATTAGATGGGGATACTTGAAACCATGTAACTGTGTGAAAATTATTTGTATTTGATTGAAATAGTTGAAATTTTATAACTTTGTTGAAATCATATGTTTTATAGTTTCTTGAAACAATATTATTTGCGAGGAATACTTAACACTTGTTGCCGGTTATGGCTAACGGAATCAGAACAGGCAACCCCCGTGGATTCAATAAAGGACGTAGTTCGAAGTTCCGTGTAGATTCCCGAGTTCGACAAACACCTGAAGAAGGCCGGAGGACATATCGGTCGAAACGTTGTGGAAATAACAATAAAGATGAAACCATAGTCCGAAAACCCTTAATGATAAAAATGTTATTTGCTATGAAAAAAGTGTTTTTGGCATTAAGTAACCGATTAAGAGTTGACATGCCATAAAACTAATCAACACTAACGAAACCATTTTTTAAACGTTCAGTCCCCAATTTTCAAGAAGACATTTGTTTAATTAACCATCTTAACTCTCAGTAGTGGTGTGTGTAGTCTTAAAATATATTCTGTTAAACGAGGAATTTTAGGATATTCAAGTATCTCTTTTCCACGGAGAGTTTATCAACATGGGTTAACGATGGTATTTTTGTAGCTCCCCTGGAGGTGCAGTTTTGACGTGGGGTTAGTTTAACGAAGGTCCCCGTGAGAGTACGTCAGAGAAAAAAAAATGTCCCTAAAGACGTGGCCAGTGTGGTGAGGTCTGAGCTTGTTCGATTTTTTTCACTATGTTCTATACAAAGCTGAGATGAACAGATACTTGTCCAGTTCGAACATTCAAATTTCTGGTCGAACTTTGGCACAATTGCACGCACAACATATTCAACTTTGGCATTGGTTTCTTCGCATTGTGCAATGGTCACCAATCTAGACAAGCTAAGTTAGCCAACACTTGTTAATGAGTTCGATTCTCACTGGGTGCTTTACACTTCCGGCTTTGTTTTGGTTTGGTTTTATGACATATCTTCCAATACAGGTTATTAAATGCTAAATTTGGGTTATTCATATTTATTAGATATGTATGGTTTGTAAAACTAAGTCAACAAAGTTAAATAGTTCCAAGTATAGCTATGTATCCCGAACAATCCCATTAAACATCAGTCATTTGTTTACACACTGTTGAATTATCAAACTGTTCTATTTAAAACAATTCAATTTAGCATAAATCAACAAAGTGAAATGGTTCCAAATATTGTTATGTATCACTAACAATTCAATTAAACATCAATCATTTATCTACACACAGTTAAATACTCACACAGTTCTATTTCAAGCAATTCAGTTTAGCATTTGTCATTTGTTTACACTCAGTTTAAATGTCAAACAGTTCTATTTGATTCACAGATTGGACCTTTCAGGTGTTACCACTCCTGGTCAGAGTGGACATGGGAGCGATGGTAATGAAGGGGTACTCTATTTCCCAAAAGCTCCAGCATTACTGGAGCCTCACCATTAGATTGTTTAATGTCATATATTGGATACTCGTTTCTGTATGGGTGGGTTCTACAGCCCCACCCGACCGGGTTGTTCCGGCTTTGTGTCAAACTAAGCAAAACGTTGTAAATGTCAATTTCAGCTTAGGCAAAAGATTAAAAATGTTGGCCTTTTAATATGTCTTTAACTGTTGGAACTTACCCAGTAGGCCAGGGCTGAAGAATACACAGACTGCTTTTCTGCAGAGGGGTGAGACCCTCCTCAACGAGTGTCCTAGATATGACACTAAACAAACCGATGGTGAGGTTCCAGTGATGCTGGAACTTTGAAGAATGTGGAGCACCCCTTCATTGCCATCGCTCTCTTGCCCACTCTGGCCCGGAGTGGTAGAACCTGATAGCGCCCTATCAATGGGTTAGATAGAACTAAACAACATACATATGCTGAACTGAATTATTTGAAATAGAACTGTTTTTGTCATTGGAACTATTTACACCAAATCGAATTGTTTGGAACTGTTTTTGATATTGAACCTCTACTTATGCTAAACTGAATTGTTTGAAATAGAACGGATTATTTGTATAAAAATGGATTTGGTATTAAATAACCAACAAAGGTTGATATGCCATGAGAACCAACCAACCAGGGTTGGAACAACAGGAAGTCTGTCAGTGGTTGTGCAATTAGTGGGCATAAAAGACAAAATCTAAGGTAAGGGAGAACATATACTACATTTTAATCCCAAGCCAAAGGCCGAGTAAAAGAAGTTTGGTTTGGTTTGGTTAATTCATTGAAAGGCATATCGACTCCTTATGTGTTATTTATTGCAAAAATTTGTTTCATTTGTAAATGATTGTAATAATAACTATATAGACTTTTATTTCTTTATAATCACTTTTTTCACACAGTTATATGGTATCAAGTATTCCTATCCAATACAAATAATTTTGAAATTGGGGGTGTCCTCGTGGTGTAATGGTTAAAGCGATGGACTGCGGAATCTTAGTACGCGAGTTCGTACTCCAGTCGCGCTATTACGTTCACTTTCGGGCAAATACCCTTGGGAAAGGTATGGACCCCCTTATCCTCCCAGCTATGGGTAAAATAGTACCACTACTGTTCTTCTAGGAGAATGGCTTTGGCATTAAATAACCTAAAAAGAGTTGATATGCCATTAAACAAAGAAACCGAAACCGTAATTTTGAAACTGTCGTATGTTTTCAAGTATTGTTACCTGATACTAATAGTTTATATACAATTATATGGTTTTAGCGCCCTCCCATACACCTCGGTGTAGTAGCTATTGAAAGGGGAGCCTTCGGGTCGCCCTCGACTAAGGTTGCTTAATTATATTATATATATGGTTTAATGTAATTATTCTTATGTAATAATAATCATTTGTTTCCACATATCTACATAGTTTCAAGAAACTAATTATGAAAATATTTCTTAATAAGCAGTTATAGTTTCTCGTAACTATTTTTGGTACTAATAATTTGCACACTGTCATATAGTTTCGAGCATTCCTATTCAATATAAATAATAGAAGCCACTGAGAAAGCCTAAATCAAAAGAGATTTTTGAAAGTGGAACTGACAAGTGGGTTTAGCTTAATTTGGTTTAGTTTATCTTACGGCATATAAACACCCTTATGTGTTTTTTAATGCCTAAATTTCATTCTTTTTAAATGTTTGATTACAATCAAGATGGATTCTACCATCGAGTAGGCTGGATGAGGGTTCAGTAACTTCAGCTATCACATACTTTTTTTTATTCTGACCAGAAGGCACCTTACTGTGAGCAACATAATTGTCTATATTTCCAATGTTCTATCACAATCATCTTTTATCGCATATTTCATTTAATAATCGGTGGAAATTGTCTGGGATTTAAAAATACAAACAGATCACCTAATCCCGGCCAGAAGACTAGACATTGTTATAGCAACAACAATAACAACAACAACAACAGAGAATCTGCCGAATAGTGAATTTAGCCGTTCCGGTCGACCACAGAGTGAAAATAGAAGAAAGCGAACCCCCCCCAACAAAAAACCCCCCAACAAGTACTTAGATTTTGCCAGAGAAGAAAAAAAAGCATTAAGGTGACGGTGATACCGATTATAATTAGTGCACTTGGAACGATCCCCAAAAGCTTAATAAGAGGGCTGTTGAGATCGGCCAGAATACTGAGAAAAGTCCAGGAGACTTGACTTGCTGTCACTCAGACTCCAGTGAAAGATCATCAGCTAACGTGAAAAACTTGCATTTGATGATAACTATAATGATAATAACTGGTAATTTGAGATAAAAACAGATTACCTAATTCCGGCGAGACAACCAGTCCTAGTGTTTATTAAAAATTACAAAAAAAAAAAAAAAAAAAAGGAAAAAGAGGGAACTTGCCGTCAAGTGGATTTTGCTTTTGAAACCGACCACAGAGTGACAACAAAAGAAAGCGAAAAGATAGACAAATACTTGGACCTTGCCCAAGAACTAAAAAAAAAACAAACTGTGGAGCATGAGAGTGACAGTGATACCAATTATTGTTGGTGCGCTTGGAACGGTCCCCAAAAGCTAGGAAAGCAAACTGGTAGAATTGTTAAGATTAGCAAGAATATTAAGTAGAGTTCTGGAGACCTAAGGTCACTTGCTGTCACTTAGACCACCAGCAAATAATAGCAGCACAAAACCTTGCCGTAAGAACCAATCATATCAAAGCAAGAATAAATAAGACACAACAAAACAGCAGATGTAGGTTCGAGACGAAACAACCAATCACATAAGTGAATGCGGCAACTTAGCGCAGAAAGAGTATAAGACTAGACATGACTGGGTGGGCAATGTGATCCACTGGAAATTGTGAAAGAAATTCAAATTTGACGATACAAACAAATGGTATATATACAAAATATAAATAAGAAAAAAAAAATAAGAAAGTATCATTTGTAATTTTATTACATATAAATCTTATTGTTACCTTTGCAATGAATAATACAAAAGTACATAACAACAATCTATATGATACTTAATACGTATATCACTTGTTAGTATGTAATTCTACCAAAACTACCCGATCAATATATAGTTGCATATTCTATTTTGCGGATAACGGTATTGCTGGTACCGAGGAATCCTCAGAAATCCTTTTCTTTTTCCTTTTTAGTCTTTGGCAGCACGTTGTTGGAGCTTATCAGAACTTCAGAGCTCATTGGATCGTCGAAGCTCATCAGAACTTCAGCAAAACAATATACAATGATTTATATTTACTATGTTATTTAGAGAAGACAGATGAAGTTAGTAGAGAGTAATTCTATCGGAGTTGAACATAATATTTGATCAGAAGAAGCAACATCTATGTTGAAGAATATTCCAATTAACTGAGAGAAAGGCTGGAAGAATATCCCACTTGGCAGCGGGGAGGATATGTGGATGAGTGTAAAGGGCGAAAAGAAAACCGAATGGATTAGCAGAATTATTATATAGATAATTTGCATACTGTTATTCACTATTACGAGCTATCTTGAATAAATCCTTGGAGCATCCACCCACGAAACAACAGTTGTACAACCGCTTACCCCCTTATCCCTGAAACCATCCAACCAAGACGAAGAAGACATAAAGGACATTACTGGAGAAGATAGGGCAAACTCATAAGTGACGTTCTTCTATGGACCCCTACACATGGACGTGCCAGTGAAGACCAACCAACGAGAACGTATTTACATTTGCTCTCTGCGGACATTGCTTGAAGGACCTACTGGGAGCGATAGATAGATAGATAGATAGATAGATAGAGAGAGAGAGAGAGAGAGAGAGAGAGAGAGAGCTTGAGAGTCAAGAAAATCCATGGTGTCAGCACAACTTGATGATGATGATGATGAATACAAATAATTTTGAAACAGATTTATTTGACCAACAGATACTTCGGGTCAGAGTGGATCTGGGTGCAATGACAATAGATGAGTACTTCACACTCCAATAGCTTCAGAACTAGATCCTCACCACTGGATGCAATTTAGTATTATACCCAGACATCTCTACTTGGGTGGTGTTGAGTGTCTTAGCATCCTACAGAGAAAACCGTCGGCCTATTCTAAGTCCGACCGACGGGACGGTGGACATGTGCGTTCAAAAAAGGTGTAAATACATCGTCTCGGGTGGAAGCTGTTTTCAACCGTACTTCACCATACACAAAGAGTTACTTTTCACATGTATTGAGTTGCATAGGTCTTATGTTGTTAATAAAGGAGGTATAACCAAAACAGGCATTACTTTCAGGACAACCGTATCGTATCTAGTAGAAAAGGTCAGAAAACCGATGTTGCCCATCTGTCTCCTTGTTTCCTCTTTATTTCAGCTTTTTGGAAAAAAATGCATCATTTATATAAATATTCTCCTCTTTCTATGTGACTGACACACCGTCCGACCGACCAACCAACCAACCAACCAAACAAACAAACAAACAAACAAACGAACAAACAAACAACATAGAGAATTAGACTTTTATTTTTTGTTGAACCAGCTGTGTTAGCTTCTAAAAATATATACTGTGGTTGTACAAGAAGTCCGATTATATAAGGTCAAACACATTACTGATTCTTAGTTGCAAAAAAATTGTGGTTGAGTGTCAACTTATATTCGAGATTAAAGTTAATACGGTATTTCTTTTAAAGAATTCCTCACAGACCACAAAGCAAGAAATAAACAGAGTCGGGTGTTATTACATGAACAAATGAATAATCCTGATAACATTTCTGTTCAACGTAAAATAGATTTAAGTGTGCCAATTAAAAGAGTTTCCAATCTCTAATAATTGGTTCATATGTTTTTGTTCTGAATGTAATTTCATTTAATTAATATCGCCACCTGAAGGAATTATCTCACATGATGATATAATTATGGAATTCTAATTAGACATGTGCTTTAATTCTAATTTTAATGCATTTTCTATGAAGACTGAAAAAAAAAGACTTGAATGTGTTCTAAGATGAATAAGATGGAAATCGACGAATTATAGAAGCCAAGCGAAAGTTCAAGCGATTAAGTGGGGTTATTCTTGACATAAAAAATTTGCATAGAAAAAAAGTCATGGATTTTTAATTAAAAATACACCCACAATTTTAAGTGCAGAAGGAGCAGTTATAGATAAAACAAAGGTTTTCATAATCTAGAAAAAAATGTATGGCCATTTGAATCGGACAATAAGATAATGCATAATAATACATTTGGAAATACGTAGGAGAGTGTTGAACACAATGTATTTTAGAAGGAGTAAGACAGTATATATGACAATACATTCGGGAAGGAGTAAGACAGGGAATAATACAAAAGAGTTGAGAAGGAGTAAGATACTGTATTATATAATTTATTTGAGAAGGAGTAAGACATTGTGATACAATGCGTACCGCATGAGTAAGACAGCGTATAAGGTCTAAGAAGGAGTAAGACAGTGTATAATACTTAAAAAGAAGACAGTGTATAACACTTAAGAAGGAGTAAGACGGTGTATAATACTTAAAAAGAAGACAGTGTATAACACTTAAGAAGGAGTAAGACAGCGTATAAAACTTAAAAAGAAGACAGTGTATAACACTTAAGAAGGAGTAAGACAGTGTATAATACTTAAAAAGAAGACAGTGTATAACACTTAAGTAGGAGTAAGACAGTGTATAATACAATGCATTTGAGAAGGAATAAGACAGATGAGTAAAACTAAAAACAATGCGTTCGGGAGGGTGTAAGACAGTGTATAAAAGAAAAAAAAATCAAAAGGGAGTAAGTCAATGTTCTAAAACAATACAGCTGATCAACAGTTAGACGATGTTGAATATATTTAAAACCAAGGACTTTTAGCAATACAGAAAAAGACTAAAGACTAAATCAAAGACTGTTTCTCTGTTATAGTAAAAAATTAAAAAAAAAAAAAAGAAAAAGAAAAAAGAAGTAAACTAAAGACTTAAATTGCCGCTCGTTATTTACGATCTTTTTTGTCTTTTGAAAATTCACTCTAAACGTTTAAGAAAAGCAATTGATACAATAGAAAGATAAATTCATATAACAGAAAAAAGTGATTTAACAATTATATCTATTTATATTATTATCTCATGAAGTTAGAATTTTTCTATTTTTTTGCTGAGTTTTATAGAAAAATATTAGTTTAATTGAAGTGAGTTACACTGAAGAGATTTATCAATAGAAATATTGGTAGTCATAATGACTCAATAATACTATATAATTGATTTACATTTTCAGCTTAATGAACAATCGGTAAATTTATTTAACAATCATGAGAGAATGATTATTTTAGTACAATAAGTAATTCGCGATTTTTTAAAGTTTGGCAGTTTGAATTCTGTGTGATTAGTTACGTCTTGCAGCAATATGGCTTCTAGTTGATTATTGTTAGGAATACAAAAACATGTTTTCGTTGACACATTTTACTGTTCTCTCTCTCTCTCTCTCTCTCTCTCTTTCTCTCTCTCTCTAGTCACATGATAAAATAAAACGATATATACATATATATATATACAGAGAGAGAGAGAGAGAAAGAGAGAGAGAGAGAGACAGTTTTATTTTATTACATTATGTGCCTGTTTATATATATATATATATATATATATATATATATATATATATATATATGAAATAATGAATATGGAAACAATATATATATATATAATAAACTAAAATTAGTATATATATATATATATATATATATATATATATATAAGCTGTAGAGTGATTAATTGGTTTTTCAAAACACAATTTTTTATAAGTTCCCTCAAATGTTTTAAAACCCTTCGAAACTTTACTGCAAAAGGAAGCATAAACTGTTACAGTGCAGACTAAGCCCGAATATTTCTAATAATTTCCTTCTCAATACTATTAAAAAGGCAGCAAGTATCTAACTCGTAGTAAGAACAGTGTCATCATAGGTCAAATCCTTTGCTTATGGTGATCAAGTCAACGATATTCATAGAATTATACACTCAGTGATTGTAAAATATATATATATATATATATATATATATATATATATATATATATATATATATATCGGTCCATTGATATAATTGTTAGAGTGTTCGCCCATGTTCCAGGAAACCAGGGCTCAGTAAGACTCAAAAAATCGTATTTGATGCCCCCTTGCTTAAAACTCAGCACTATTAGATACAGATCAAGGGTAAGTGGAGCAATCCACGGAAAGGAGTAGCGACTTTTTCTACACCAAAGTATAATAACTATTTAAAAGTAAGCCTTCGGGTCGCCCTCGACTATAGTCGACCAACTTAACTATATATATATATATATGTATGTGTGTGTGTGTGTGTGTGTTTGCGTGCGCACACAATACTTTGACTATAGAACAAGGTAGAAACAGAAGACTGATTTTCATGTGACTGATTCTCAAGTTGTTTTTTTCATAGACGTGTCGTGAAACTCAGTTGTGAGTTTTACCTCGTTTTATTTTACTTGAAAGTGAAAGTATCGTGATATTGGCCTTTTCTGTCCATAGAGTATTGTATTCTATTGATTTTAAAACACACACACACACACACACACACACACACACACACACACACACACACACACACACACACAATATATATATATATATATATATTAAAAACTTAACAGGTTACATATGGACACATTTGTAGAAATAAGCACGAACACACACGTACACGTGTACATGCATGCAAGTGTGTGTGAAAATATATAATTTAAAAAATCAACCGCAAAAACAATTTGACTAAGCACTCACACTTATCTAAACAGAATTTGAAAACTAATCTGATCATCTTGATGGAGAAGCTCGTGCATGCATACACATACATATACATATACATACACCCCTGGACAAAGATATAAGACCACCCTTAAAAATAAAGAAAAAGATATTGTTTACAATTTTTAAATGATAAAAATCAGATCTATGAAAGATAAGGTTGAGAGACATTTAAATCTAAAACAAGAAGAAATTTCAGTTCATTTTTTTTATATGTATATTAGCGTTTATGCTAAATTTTAAAATTTATTTCTAAAATAAATATAAGACCACCGATAAAAACTAAAGAAAAAGGACTTGATTTAATTGAAAAATATATTATATATAGTATACGTAATGTAAAAGCTTATGAAGCTGTAATACTTAATAAACTAAAAACATAAATGGCTAAAGGAACTGAATTATCTGAATTTGAGAAAGGTTAGATTACAGTTCTGAAAAGAGTTGGAAAATCTCAGAGAAAAATTTCGAAGGCTTTCGGAGGTAGTAAAACCGTTATCTGCATTTACTTGAAAAGTCCAAATAAGTATGGAACAAGTATGCCCGTGGTGTAATGGTTATCGTCGCAGGAAATGGACACGGCGACACGAGTTCAAGTCCTGGACATAGCACTAATACCCTTGGGAACAGTATGAATCCAATTATTCTCCCTCCAGCTATGGGTAAATAGAAGGGCAGACTAGGTTCTTCAGCCTTGGTGAGGCATCTCGTCTCGGAGAAGGAAAACTCTGAATTCAAACCTGTTAAACTCCGCTTAAAAATTGACTTTGTGAATATGATAAGTATGGAACGAAAAAAAAAAAAAAAAAGAAACCGACTGGCAGGCCAGAAAAGTTATCACCACAATTCAAGAGAAGAATTGTTCGCGAAGTAAAAAAGAAAACTTTGTCAACATCAAAAGTATAGAAATCTCTGGTGGATGCTCCTTGGAATACAAGAATAAGGCATTTAAACAACGAAAAAACTAAGCATAAGAAAATAATTCATCGTCGAAGGTTAACTATGAAGCACAAAGAGAAACGGCTAGAATATGCTCGTCAATATCAGACTATGAGTGCAAAAGAAAAAGTTGTTTTTTCGTACGAAAAGAAATTCAATTTAGACGGCCCAGATAGCTCTCAGAAGTACTGGCACACAAAAAATTTTCCAGAAGAGAATTACTCAACAAGGCATAGTGGAGGAGGATCTCTTATGGAGGAGGATCTGGGGGGCCTTTTCATCTTCAGGAAAACTTAAACTACAATTTGTCAGTGGTCGACAAAAAGCAGCAGATTATGTGAAGATTCTAAATGATTTATCTCTCGCACAAGAAGATAATGTTGCTATCCACAATGCATCAGTAATAAAGAAATACTTGCTTGATAAAAAATAACACTTCTTGACCACCCAGCGTGCTCTTCAGACCTCAGTCCGATAAAAAAAATTGTCGGGATTGATTGTTGCATAAGTTTATAAAGGAGGTCGACACTATTCGGCAATTTCTGAGCTAAAAAAAAAAAACAATCTTAGACGCATGGTAAAAAATACCTTCGATTCAACATCAGAAACTTGTTGATAGTATGCCTAGCCAAAGTTTTGAGGTTATCAAAGCTAATTGCAGATCTACAAAATATTAAATAAAAAATGCTTTTATATTCTATAGTTCAGCTTATCGGTTTAACATTTATGTCAAAACACAATTTTAGAATTAACCCTAAATGCTAATATACATATAAAAATGAATTGAAATTTCTTCGTATTTTATATTTAATTGTCGTTATGCCTTATCTTTCATATTTCTGATTTTCATATTTTAGAAATTGTAAACAATATCATTTTCTTCATTTTTGATGGTGGTCTTATATTTTTCTCCAGTATTGATAATACATATGAACTAGCACGCATTAAAAAGAAACTAAACCGACTATATGTGCGCGCGCACACACACACACACACACACACACACACACACACACACACACACACACACACACACACACACACACACACACACACACAGAGATTAAATGTAAATAAGATGTGTTCTGATGTCACTTTAATGACAGCAGTTAGTGGCCTTTAAGTGAAGTCATATTAACATAATACATACATACATACATACATATTGTGGAAGACGGGTCACATTGGTTTTTCATTTATTTTTTGTCGTTTCGTTTCAAACTCCAAGTCCCAAGCGTTTACACAATTCTCTGGCCGTTTATTTGTTTTGTTTGGTTATGTTTTATAGCATATCAACCCTTATGGGTTATTTAATTCTAAATCCACTATATATATATATATATATATATATATATATATATATATATATATATATATATACGAATACTTTGCAGGTAACATTTTAATCGAGTGAGAGCTCATTTGTTGGCACATTGTTAAATGGTTTCATAGATTGCTCTCCAACACTAAAAATTCTATTGAATATTGATCATTTGTTTTCATACTGTGAGGTGGTTTCAAGTATTGTTATTTCACACTAATAATCTTATCCAGCGCAATTCATTCATTTTCTCACGGTCAAATGATTCCAAGTATGGTTATGTTATATCAATAATTCAATTTTTACATAAATTTAAACGGTTTCAAACATTTCAGTAAAATGCTCATAGTTCTATTTAGTATGAATCATTTGTTTACACACACTTAAATGGCTTCAAGTATTGCTATCAAACACCAATAGTTTTATTTGTACACTATTCAACGGTCTCAAGTATTGCTATGAAACATTAGCAATTCAATTTAACACCGGGGATTTGTTTGTATAGTTAAATGATTAAACATTTGACTCATAGATGGGAGCCTAACAAGTCCGACCACTCTGGGTGAGAGCGGACCTTTCTCCACATTCCTCAAAGCTCCAGAATTGGAGCCTCACCATCAGATGCAGTTTAGTGTCATATCCAGGATATTCAATGGGGGTTAGGGTCAGCATATTCTGCACCCCCAGCCAACTTGGCTGTATGGCCAGTTGTCAAGGACAAGAATGAGATATGTGTTGTCTTCGGACAATCTGTGGAACTGTCTTTAGCGCCTTTCCCTAGGGGTGCTAAGGACGCCAACGTCCTATTCTTGTTCATGACAATCGCTCGAGAATGGTTGATAGTTCTCGGAGTGGTCGTACCAGTTGTCTTTCCATCTATGGGTCAAATAGATCTGTGAGAAAATTGTTAGTATTGCTATATGAAACTGTAATTGTGGTCAGGGAAATGCTTACAGATAAATATTAAAAAAAAACAACACTACAACCGAGAACATAAATTTTTATTCTTTCGGTTGAGATTCGAGTGTAGTACTTCTACTTCGAGCGAGAAGTGGCAAAAGGTAAAATGAGCCTGTTTCTCAGGATTTCAGCAGTACCTCCCCAATCCACTATAAAGGTCAGAGTAGTTTGTGAGAAAGGGTATCTGTGTGTTCATTTTTATACGGTTTTATATTTTCAATAAATTGTTTAAAATGGAAGATAAAATCCTACAATGTACAAAATGCAAATGCCATGAAATTTATTTCCCGATGCAAGCTATTTAACCTTTGGAATGTAAACATTATCTACCATCTTTTTGAATTCAAAATTTTAATCTGTTTTTTTTTTTAGGTTCACTAAACACATTTAGTTGGTGTTCTTCTGTTATAACATTTATCATATGTCTTTACTTAAAATCGAAAATCTTCTGAAGCGTGGTTGAGTTTAGTGAACTGCTATTATAATATTCCCACAAAATATCTAACAGTAGAGATCTATATCTCTTACAGATATGATAATCTAATAGATTCCTACGTATATTGCTTTACGTATGCGTTTCTGTCTTTAGTTGAGCAACAATGTTTCGTATAAACATGTCTTATTGACTGTGACTGACATGGAACATCTTATCAAATTTTTTGGTTCAACTTTTCTAAGGAACGTATGTAAGGATTAAGAGAGCGAAAGAAATCTTTCCTTGATATTTTCCTTTCAGGTGTAAGCACTTTTAACCATTTTTCTATTCATGAAACTATTCATTTTCTAGAAGGGTGTGGGTTGGTCTTACCCCGCTGCAGGAGATGTAGTTGGACTATTCTAAACACTGCCAACCAGGTGAGGTAAAAGAAGTCGGATTCTTTCATGAAACTACATCCTCTCAGTTGTAGTATGCGACACAGTCTTTTTAATGAGGGGTCTCATATTTGTAGACATGGGCAAGGCCAAAGGTGACCCTGGTCCCTGCCACTACCGTCAGGTAAACATCAGACTATTCAATCATTCTCTCTTTATTGCATTAGGGAGTTATTGTCATTGGGTTGGGATGAATAGAACACAGCTGAGTAAGAAAAGCAAATATACTCCAGTTTGAAAACTCCGCTGGAGAGAGACACTTTTATACTTGGCAAGGCACATATACTACACTCTCATCCTACCAAAAGTTACAGACAGACAAACAGAGAGAGAGAGAGAGAGAGAGAGAGAGAGAGAGAGAGAGAGAGAGAGAGAAATTTCATAGTGTACGTTGGTTTGTTGTTTTACGGCATGTCAACATTTGTGGGTTATTTAACGCTAAATTCTGTCAAATAAGTATGGTCTCCGGTTATATACAATGCAAAAATGTATCTTCGTAGTCATTTTAATCCGATACACCCTTAGTTATGATATTAATGTTTTAAGAGCCAATGCATTAATAAAATATGCAATCACTTAAATCAGCTCAATACTTCATAGTGAGTAGCCATATTAATGTTTTACGAGCAAAAGTAGTTCACAGTCATTTTGAACATTTTGATCTATCTATCTATCTATAAAATTGACTTATAGTACAAAAAATCAATCCGAAGAAGAAAAGTCATCAATGGTTGTTCAGAGCAGAATTATTGAGTGATTGCAAAGAAAACTTTTGTTCCTTGAAAAATTGACCGTAAATAGAAATTATCTGCATTAGTAAACAGATGTTTCACTCTGTCTCTATGTCTCTCTCTCTCTCGCACACACACACACACACACACACACACACACACACACACACACACACACACACACACACATATATATATATATATATTCTATTTAGAAATATCAAATTATAAAAAAACAAGCGACCGATTCTATATATATATATATATATATATATATATATATATATATATATATATATATATATATTGTTTCAATAGAGTAGACGCAGAGGGAATGGTCAGTCAATTAGAATTGGTCAGTCTGATGCTATCCGAACTTATATATGTATATATATATATATATACAAATTAGTGTGGGTTCTAGTTGGAGTTGAAGAGACGAATAAATAATGTTGTCACTTGTTCTCCATATCAGAAAAGAAAGACATACATTCTTCACACGCATTTTTTATAAATATATTTCGGATATTATCTACTTCAAATTGGTTATAGAATATTGAAATACATGGAGTGATTTTTTACGTCGCCGGAAGAAAGAATTACTCATCAATAAATCGTCACCCCCTCCCTCGATAAAGGAAGAGCTTTCGCTTAAGCTTCTAAATATATGACTTAACTCTTTCTGGTATCGGTACCTATCGTCCCTTTTTGAATCTTTCTCAAGTCTTGCCTGACTGCTATATCCTATGAACGAGAACTAAAGCAAATGAATTTTTGACCTCTCTCTGTCGGTCACGTCCAACTTTTTCTCGTCACCGAGGTCGTTGATGGTGGGGGATGCCATCGTATTATATACTCTTGGATTCATTCCAGAGTTCACACACACACACACACACACACACACACACACACACACACACACACACACACACACACACACACACACACACACATACACGAATTGTGTCTGTTTTGGTATGTACGTGTTGTTTTATAACTCAGAAAAGAGATGTCATTAAGTATTAAAATCGCAGATACACTTTAATATATTTATTACAACGAAAAGTACAAAAGTTAGTTTTTGATTTTACTGATTTTATGATATAATTCAATAATAAAAAATAATCGATTGATGAAATTCTTTTCAGAACTTTATAAATAAGTAGAAAAAAGAAAAAAGAGGAACTCATTTGTTCTTCTTAAAACTGACATGTTTGAATATCGCACGAATTCCATAAGTAAAATTTGAATTTTTTTAAAAAGATTTTTAAAAGAATTATTGTTTTGTTATTTAGTGCTAATTGTAAAAAATGATGTCAAGTTTTTGAAAAATTAAAAGAATATGAAAATGTTTCAAATCAAGGGGTATCATTTTTTAAATACTATTTTAAATCTAAATTTAAAAAAAATGTAATTCGAACAATTTTACATTTTTGATTTTTAGTTTCTTTCACTTTCTAACACAAGTCTCAGTTTCACTTTTTGTACCGATCTATAATATTGTAGATTTAGAGGGTAAAAAAGAAAAAAAAAACAACAAAAATAACAAAAAATTAACCGAAAGTATTGTTTATCGATAACTCAAAAACTGATTTCTAAAATGAATACTTCCATATTTCTTAGTTCCAAAATGTATTAATTTCTAATCAGTGTAACTCAAACACTTAAAAAATAAATAAATAAAAAGAATGAAAGAAAAAAAGAAAAAAAATATTTATGGAATAAACGAATACTTTTCATTTGAATTAAAACGCGAAATTTTTCACCTAAAAATAAAGACACATTTTTTTTTTCAATTTCTTTTTATTGTTATATTTGTATGAGGTAAAAAAGAAAATAGATTAAGCGAGAACATTTTTATCACTGTTACTCAACAAACAATTAACAACTGAATTGAAATTTTTGTCATAATTTAAAAAAAATTCTTTTGAAAGATAAAATTATAATGATGTTTTAAAGCACTTAAGCGTTTAGGGTTACATATTCTAAAATAATATTTTAAATCTAAAAAACAATATTCCTAAAATAAAAGAATATCTAAATTCATGAAATCTTATTCATTTATCGTTAAATTTTTAGAGGACAAATAAAAATTTGACTTAGAATTAAAACTAAGTCCCTTTTTCTATAATTATTAACAAAAATTTGTTCTGTAGCTAAACACTTTTTGTAAATAATAAAAATTTATTAGAGACAAAAAATCATGAAAATGCTTTAAACCTTTCATCATTAAAGAGTTACATTCTTTATGTATTATTTTAAATATAAACTAAAAAAGAATAGAAAAGGAAAAAAAAATCATAAAATAATAGAATACTTTTCATTTAAATCAATTGGCGAAATCTTTCGACAACAAATAAGGACACATTTTTTATTCGTATTTTACTCTTCTCTTTCCCCTTTCTATTTCACTCACTAGTGTTCATGAAATCCGTTTGGTCAGGTTATGGACTGGGTACATCTGCTTATATATATATATATATATATGTGTGTATGTGTGTGTGTGTGTATGTATGTTAGAAAAGAAAAAGGGAAATATTTCCTTAATGTTGTTATTGATTTTTAGACTGATTCTATCTCAATTTGAGTATATATATATATATATATATATATATATATAAGGAGTAGAGTGTATATATATATATGTATAATGTAAAGTGTTCGCCAATAGTCCGGGAGACCGGGGTTCAATCCCAGGTCGAGTCATTCCAAAAACTCAAAAACTGTAACTTGATGTCGGTTTGGTTAACACTCAGCAGTATGAGGTACGATCGGGCATAAAGTAGAGCAATCCAGGGAAAGGAGTAGCGCCCTCCCCTACACCATGGTGTCGTAGCTATTGAAAAGGGTGCCTTCAAGTCATCCTCGATTACGGTCGCCAGCTTTACTTTACTTAAACCAAACTTTTTTCTTCTTGGGGATGTTACAATGCTGTAGAGCTTGGTAATGCATAATATCTAATAATACCTGTTTTTTTTTGTATAATGTTCCTAGAGAGTAAAATTATCGTATATTTCATTAAGAAGAAAGTTAACTTTTTATTAAGATATCGTTTGTAGAGTACTAATCTATGGGCGAGTCTGTATGTCACGAAAACATGGATAAAGTCAAATAAAATCGATCGATTGAAATGTACTTTTCGGAACATATTTTTTTAATTGAAAATAAACAGCGTCCAAGCTCCGTTTTTTTAATATACACCATGCAATAGCAGTATTTTAAGAGTCTTTCAAAAATACGTCTAGATACTAAAACGTATTTGCCCATTCCGTTCTTATGTTGACCAAACAGGTTATTTTACAAAACAGCAAATAAAAATAAAACTGTTAATTTTTTCAATGTATCGTAATCTGTAAAGCATATCAAAGATGTATATAAAAAAAACAAAAAACAAAAAAAAAAAAAAAACGGAAACATGCAAAGGTTTTTATTGATCTAAGCAAGTGATTTTTATCAAAAAACTTTGTAAACGATTCAGCGTATAATTGAAATAATTACCATTTAATAGATTTTCTAGGAACTTTATTTATAACTAAATGTTAGGCAAAATTTAATTTGCCAAGATTTACAAATGTTACTACTACTACTGATGATGATTTTTTTTCAAGAAGCAACCTTATTTACGCAAAAGTAGACAATAAATTGATATAGTAGATACAGACGATGTAATAATAGAGACAAGGGCATCGATCATATAATAAACGAAGACACCAAATTGACCCAGAAAGTGTAAAAAAATAGGCATAAATGGGTGGGAAGATTTGTTTTACTGGGAATTGTGCAACCAACTGAGAGTTGACCTTAAGAACTAATATCATTGTGAAAATTATGAATAATAATTAATGATTGACAAAATTTTATTATAAAAGAAAATGAATGAAAAATGCTATTCATAATACTAACGTTAAGAAAGAAAAAACAACAGCAAAAACAAAACAAACAAAAAAAAACACAAAAAAACAACAACCAAATATGGCATTGACAGAGATCTAGAAACCGATTAAGAATGAGTTTATAGGTTTGATTTTTTGAGATTTCAATGGCACCAGAGTCTTAATTGGTAAGAATGCTGAGAAAATAAAGAAGGTTTTGGGAGAACATACTTTGAGCAATTCTGTGTTTTCCCACCTCGTTCTTATTTGTTGTCCAAGTGGAACGAGCCAATTTAGAGGGTTGAAAGCTTCATTTTAACCAAGCATTTTCCATTTGTCACAGCGATGTCATCCCGTGTGTGAGTGTGTGTGAGTGTATGAATATGTGTGTTTGTGAGAGAGTGAGTGTGTCCGTGTGCGTGTGTATTTGTGTATGTGTTTGCGTGTGTGTGTATATATATGTGCGTGTGCGCGCACGCGTGTGTGTGTACGCATATGTGTGTGATTGTGTGAGTATGTGTGTGAGTGAGTGAGTGTCTGTATGAGCGTGTGCGTGTGTGCGATGTGCGTGATGGTGTGTGTTTGAGTAAGAATGTGAGCGTGCGTGTAAGAGTGAGTGTGTCTCTGTATGTAAGTGTTTCAGTGTGTCTCGGCGAGTGTGTGTGCGTATGTGTGTTAGGGGTGTTAGTGTGTATGTGTGTGTGTGTATGCGTGCGCATATGTGTGTGATTGTGTGTGTGAGTATGTGCGTGAGTGAGTATGTGTGTGTGTGTGCGTATGTGTGTGATTGTGTGTGTATGAGTATGTGTGTGAGTGTGTGTGAGTGCATGTGTGTGTGTGTGTGTGTGTGTGTGTGTGTGAGAGAGAGTGAGTGTGTCTGAGTGCGTAAGTGTTTGAGTGTATGTGCGCATGTATTTGCGTATGTGTGTTATTGTGTGTCTGTGTGTGAGTATGTGTGTGTGTATGCATGCGCATATGTGTGTGATTGTGTGTGTGAGTGAGTGTGTGTGTGTGTGTGTGTGTGTGTGTGTGTGCGTGTGTGCGTATGTGTGTGATTATGTGTGTATGAATATGTGTGTATGCGGGTGTGAGAGACGGCATCTACCCGATCTGGATTAAACCGACTACGCAGGTGTATTCATAAGTAGTGTTTCTCCGGGATTGGTGCTCGAAGGTGGCCCTCAGCCACATTCGTGTAACAGGTTTGAATTAAGAGTTTTCCTTCTCCTAGACGAGTTACCATACCAAGATTAAAGAGTTTTGTCTGCCCTACTAATTACCTATATCTGGAGGGGGAATAGTTGGATTCATACATTTCCAAAGGATGTTAGCGTTATGTGAATTGCAAATCGGGTCTCTGTGTCCAATTCCTGCGAGGATAACCGTTGCACCTTGAACACCTTCTTTACACCACGAGTTTATTATGTGTCATTTGATAAAGTAGATTCTATAGTTCTAAGTTCAAATCCTATTTCAGTTCTGTGGTACTTCTTTATAACAATTTTATCATTTCATTGGAGCCTCAAGTATTATCAAGAAAGGAACAGCGAAAGCCATTAACAAGATCCCTAATAATCTCTGGTTATAAGATATTACAAAAACTTCACTATGAAAAGCTGCTCATCTACCCAAGAGGGTGTTATCAGTATCTTTTTACCCAACCCCATTCGCTACGAGCTGGATGTGTGACATAAGGTCAATTTTTAAGTGGTGTAGAGTTTGAATTCAGAGTTTTCCTTCTCCTAGACTGGTTGCTTTGCCAAAAAGAACCTTCCTTACTATTTATTCATAGCTGAAGAGAGAACAGATGGATTCATGTCTTTCCAAAGTGAAACTTAAGCTGCCTCGTCTAGGATTTGAACACGTGTTACCAATTCCATTTGCAACAACAATAACCATTACGCTAAAGGCACCTCCATATGTTATCGATCTATATACTTACCCAACCCCTTCACCAAAGGCAGGAAGTAACACGAGGTCAAGTTTAAAACTGTTATCGATCAAAAGAAAATACAAGCAATATACATATTAAGACATTCGTTGCGTAACGGTCAACATCGTAGGAAATTGATTTGGCGACTTGAGATCGAACCTGGGATGAGACTGTTTGTATTTCACATGGTAAAGCATCAATAATAAATTATTTCATGGTTAGGGAATTGCATTTATTTTTTGTTGTTACATCTTAAGAGCTTTTTGCACACAGTTATATGATATAAAGAATTCCTATTTAATACAAATAATTTGCACACCTTTGAGTAGTTTCAAGTATTCCTATCTAATACTAATAATTATGTAGTTTCTTGTAAATATTTGATAAGTTATTTGTTTTCACACAGCTTCAAGTAACTTATTATAGTCCTTTGTAAACAATTACGGCTTTAAGTAACTATTCTTAATACGGTAAATTTTACCAATCGAATTTTAGCGAAAACTAAAAACCAGATTCTACGTTTTTTGGCAAATACAGTAAGTATTACTGACGACCAGAGATAATATTTTTCCAGGCTGTTTACATGTATTCGTCAAAACAAAAAAAATAGTTTTCGCTAAAATCCGATCGGTTAAAGGGTAAAAATTTATCCTTAATACTAATAGTAAGTAAAGTAAAGTTGGCGACTGTAGTCGAGGGTGACCCGAAGGCTCCCTTTTCAATTGCTACTTGAAATTTGTAGGGAAGGGTGCTACTTCATTTCTTGGATTACTCCACTTTACCCCCGATCCGGACCTTATAATGCTGAGTGTTAAGCAAGGCGGCATCAAGTAGCATTTTTTGAGTCTATGGTATGACTCGACCTGGGATTGAACCCTGGTTTCTCGGACCATTGGCGAACACTCTACTCATTAGGCCGATGTGCCGGTTATACGGGCAATTGGCCTACCTAATGAGTAGAGTGTTCGCCAATGCGGTTTAGTTATACCCAAATATCTCTTTTTTTAGTAGGGTCTATTTCTGTTTTGAATTTTTTGTTTAATGGTATATCAAACTTCATGGGTTATTTAATACCAAAACCATCCTTGTAGAAGAACAGCAGTTAAAGTATTTAACCCATAGCTGGGGAGATAAAGGTTTCACCTCGGTGTTGTAGCTATTGAAAAGGGAGCCTTCGGGTCGTCCTCGACTACGGTTGTCAACTTTAGTTTATACAATTCCAAAGGGAATTTTTTCCGAAAGTAAATAAAGATCACAACTGGAGTTCGAACACGCTTACGAGAATGTCACAAGTCCGTAATTATTGATGGGTGAGTTAAAGTATTTAACCCATAGTTGGGGAGATAAAGTTTCATAACTTTTCAAAGGGTATTAGTTTGAAAGTGAATGTAATAGTGCGACTGGAGTTCGAACTCACTTACTTCAGGGCAGTGGTGTAATGGTTACCGTCGTAGTAAATGGACACGGCAACTCGAGTTCAAATCCTGGACAAGTCTATTTGCATTTCACATAGCATTAATATCCACGTGAAAGGCTTGAAACCAGCAATTCTTCCCCAGCTATGACCAAATAGTTGAGCAAAGTGGGCTTTTAACCTTGGTATAGCAACCCGTCTCAGAGAAGGAAAATTCTGAATTCAAACCAGCTTTACTCCTTTTAAAAACTGACCTTGTGTCTCATCCAACCGATAGCGGAGGGGTTAACGAACAGGTCAAGAGTCTCTTAACGTCAAAATTTGTGCAAACATACATATATAAGCTTAGTCAAGCTCTCGGTTAATGACCCAGAAACGGGTTGTACTAATATATATATATATATATATATATATATATATATATATATATATATATATATATATATACCCCTTGTATATATCTATGCAATTTTATGTTTGGTTATAGAGGTATGCAGTTTTATTTTAGGTTGGAGTGTTTCAGTGCTGTAGAGTTTGGTAATCAGTAACACCTAATGATATTAGTTTTGACTGAATAATGTTTCACTAGAAATAATAAAAACATGGTATCTTTCGTTTAGAAGAGAACTCATTTTTTAAGGTGTGAACTTATTTATGGTTTGGTTTGGTTTGGTTTGGTTTCTTAGTTTAATGATATCAACCTTCGTGGGTTATTTTATACCAAAGCCATCCTTGTCAAGGAACAGTAGTGGTAATATTTAACCCAAGTTGGAGGGAATAAGGGGTTTATTGTTCTAGTGGGTAGAGTGCTCACCAATGGCCCGGTTGGTTGGTTGTTTTGCTTTACGGCGTAAACCCTTTTCGAGTCATTTAACACCGAATTAAATTTTAAACAATTCAGTTTAGTATGAATATAGTTTTTGTTTACAAACAGTTAAATGTCAAAGTACACAGTTTAGTTCTATTTGACCCATAGATAGGACCCTTTTAGGAGCTACCACTCCGGGCCAGAGTGGACCTGGGAGCGATGGCAATGAAGAAGTAGTCCGCATTCCCCAAAACTCCAGCATTATTGGAACCTCACCATCAGATCGTTTAGTGTCATAATCAGGACACTTGTTGAGAGAGTTTTACCTCTCTACAGAGCCGGTGTATTCTACAGCCCCAGCCGACTGAGCAACAAAGGAAAAATTGTCCACAGCCAATGGCCCGAGAGACCGAGGTTCAATCCCAGGTCAAGTCATACTAAAGACTCAAAAAATGGTACTTGATGCCCCCTTGCTTAATATTCAGCATTATAAAGTAAAATGGAACAATCCAGGGAAAAAAGTTGCGCCCTCCCCTTCACCTCGGTGTTTTAGCTATTGGAAAGGGAGCCTTCGGGTGGTCCTTGACTTCGGTCGTCAACTTTAGTTTATACAATTCCTATGGGAATTTTTTCCGAAAGTAAATGGAAGACCACAATTGGAGTTCGAACTCGCTTACGAGAATGTCACAAGTCCGTAATTATTGATGGGTGATACCATACGTATCTATATACCTAATAGAAGTCTAGCAGAACGTCTTCATTTGCACAATACTCTTTAGATTTAAAGAATATAGCAGTTTCCATTCCAATTTGCAACTGAATATAAATGTAAATGCACATTGTACGTAATTCACTAACCTCTCGACATAAAATGACCTCAGAGGGATTGACATGTCGTTAAAATCAGTCAATTAACTGATCGATCAATTAATCAAAAATAATTTATCACCTGACCTAGTAGATGGTAATGGATACCACTATGAGTTCTTTATGACATTTCCCTAGGCAATGCGAATAAGTTGGCAATGCTCATCTCTTCTCAGAGTAACATACGACTAGTTTAATTGGGTTATATGGTATCCGTACCGATGATTAGAGTGAAGACTATATCAGCCGCAAATACAGAACTCAATTTATCTATTCATTTTCTATACACTTAAGCACAGGCCATCTTTATAACATTTGTACGTTATCAAAGAGAATGATAAGGATCTATCTATCTATCTATCTATCTATCTATCTATCTATCTACTATTTCATGTGCATAACATTTTGAGTATATCTCATATATATTTATTGTATTGTTACTGTATTTTCATAGTAAACCATAAGAACTATATTTTTTATGATATACGGGCGATTAAATTTGCAAGCTTGTAAATATGACGTTACATTCAAAACATTCGTTATAAATCAGCTACTTTACAAGTAACGAAACATTATCAAAACTAACGAAATATTTTATGAATTCTTTGGTGAAATATTGCAGTTATAGTTGAATTTTCCTTACAGTTTGTTTCATCAAATCGACGGAAATAAGTTAAAAAATTACATAAAATCTAGTCATAATTTACACATCATAAGTCTACTATATATGTATCAGATAAATGATACACTTTCCTAATGTATATAAAAAGTACATTTTAGTTTCATTGGTTCAGAAGAAAATTAACGTCTTCTAATGAAATGGTAAGGGTATACTTATAAATGTGCGATTCTGTTTATTATATTTATTTTGATATAATCTGTCAAATTCAATCGACCCTCACATATACATAAATATATATTTTTTATACATATATATAAATATACATTTCTATATATATATATATATATATATATATATATATATATATATATATGATTCTCTTAATACCCTGTCCGGTGGCAAAAGCTGCTTGGTAGCGCCAGGGGTGGCAGTACCGCCTTGAGCTACCGAAACTGTGTTATCACCCCTGGATGGCGGCTGATGAGGATATGGTATCGCACGTGCTTTCACACGTTGTATGATGAAAAAAAAAAATATATATTTATTTTACATACTATTTATATATATTTATTTTACATGCTATTTGATATAGATATGATACTTTATATTTATCGAATAGATAAGAATAAATATAAAGTATAATATCTATATTAAATAGTATGTAAATTATACAATTAAAAAAAAAATTAAGGGTGTAATGATTTATGAGCAACCCTTTTTAAAATATTGATACAATCTGTCAAATTCTTTCGAACACACACACACACACACACACACACACACACACACACACACACACACACACACACACACACACACACACACACACAGTGAGTATATATATATATATATATATATATATATATATATATATATATACGCGCACTCCATTGAGTGGATTCCATATTTGTTGAAATGGCGGCTCAACTTTCATTTTGTTTAGATATTTTTTTTACAATTTATTATCAGTCTGCTCAATGACCTTGAATTTTATTCCCGTAATTAGTATTCTGTAATTTCTCTATAAGAATAAAATAGGTCTTCGTTTATCATATCATGTTAATATGCTATCCTTAGATTAGATCGTTTGTTCAGTATTCTGTCTGTTCAACTTCAACAAACTTTTTCCATATGGAACGTATAATTTCGAGAACAACTTGGAAGAAATACGTTAAATTAAACTCGCAAATTTGCTCCTTTTGATATATATATATATATATATATATATATATATATATATATATATATATATATATATATATATTGTGTGTGTGTATGTGTGACTGTGTGTGTGTATGTGTGTATATCACAATATATAATTAGTTTGAACTAACATTCTTAACTTTGTTGTTTGTAGTGCACGAGGAAGGTCGAAGAAAAAGCCGAAACGTTGAGAAACACCCCCCACACACTCTAGGTCAAACTACAACATATCATGACTAAAATATATTGTTAAAAAATTTAGTCAAGAATATTCATTGGTATATCGATATGTCGAATGATCAAAAAGAATTTAAAAAAGAAAAAAAAAAAAAACATTTATTGGTCATTATAAAATTTTTACTGATATTTTACTGATATTTCCATCATCTTAACACTACTTGTCCCTCATAAAAGTCAAAAATGAATAATAGTGGACAATAATCTAACTAAAAAATAAAATAAATAAAAAAAGTAAAAATGATATGTCTCAACATCATCTCCTACGCATGTATTGCAAAAGTTTATAAATATAAGTTTTTGTTCTGTGAAATTTCAAACTTTAAGCAAATTTTTATTAGTACTTATCTCATTCCAAATTTATCGGGAAACTGACATTTGTAATTGATATTTTTAATTCTAATATTCAATATCCAAACAGCTCTATCTTGGACATTGAGCATTGTCGCGGAAAAGGCTGCCTGACAAACTTTAGTTATCCTTTATATTTTCAAATATCTTGCATATATATATATATATATATATATATATATATATATATATATATATATATATATATATATATTCATGCATATATATATATATACATATATATATATATATATATATATATATACACAATTGTATATCTATTCACACACACATATATATACACAAATGTATATATATATATATACATGCGTACATAATATATATATATATATATATATATATATATATATATATATATATAGATAGATAGATAACAGGAGTTACTCTTATATATATATATATAGAGAGAGAGAGAGAGATAGATAGATAACAGGAGTTACTCTTATATATATATATATATATATATATATATATATATATATACATACATTTCTATATCTATCTATCTATCTATCTATCTATCTATATATATATATATATATATATATATATATATATATATGTAACAGGACCAACTCTTTTACACACACACACACACACACACACACACACACACACACACACACACACACACACACACACACACACACATATATATAGATGTTAAAGCCTTGGTCCAGTTATCTAACATAGGTGTGAGTATACAATAGATATTTCATACTTTCGCATATGAAGAAAATATCCTTTCCTTTAAATAACCACTAAACACATTGGCAATACATTTTTATAACAAATAACTACTGATGATCTATGATAATTGTTATGGTTAATGCATACAATATATATATATATATATATATATATATAGAACGAAACAGTCTGTCTGTGGATGACTATATATATATGTGTGTGTGTGTGTGTGTGTGAGTGTGTGTGAGTGTGTATTATCGTGGGATAGATGTAGTATCCTTTAATTCTTTTATAAAATTTAAAACAAAACTCCAGCCGGCGCCTCTCAAGTTCGCATTTGTTCTCTGAATAAAACTAAGTTGACTTTGGCATTTGAAACAGCGAGTCATTTATGACTGTTTCTTTTGAAAAGTATAATACTCTATTTTGTCCGATAATAGTTGTTGCATTTGACTATATATTTTACGCACTAAATATAATAACTGCCATGGAATAGAGGTAGTATCACTAACAGTTCTCCTTACACCTACACTGCTGCCCTTACAGTCATATAATTGGTATTACTATAAAATGTATGATAAAATTCATATAATTTAACTTTGATACCATATTCAATACACCTATATATTCATATATATTCAAATTTTTCTCTACCTTTATTTCATTTGCTATAATGTTATTTCTTGACCAAACTTTAGATTATCTATCTATCTATCTATCTTATGATAAAGTTATATATCTATATATAATAATCTTCGATTGCTTCTTTATTAATCATGGATTTTCGATGAAAATTGGCAGAGGAACTTCTTTAACCTCATGGGTTATTCAAAAGAGATCTGATGTTGGACAAAAGGACGAGGGATGGGGACTGCAGGCCCTCATCCCTGGTTACCTAGCACATTTTACCTTAAAATTGATAGAAGCCTAATTTTTCAAAAAGTAAATAAAATTGGCACCTGCAGGAACCCCAACCCTACTCACTGGAGGACGAGTACTGTTTATTAAAGAAAATTGATAAGACTGGACTCATCCAAACACATAAAAAAAACAAAAAAAAAAAAAAAAAAAAAACAGAATTAATTTTGCACTTAACGAAATGTGTATTTTCATCTCTGGCAATACCAGGTTCTTCTGCTAGTATTGTATAAAATGCATATTATAATAAAATTCATATGCTCTAACTGTAAATATTTAACACACACACACACACACACACACACACACACACACACACACACACACACACACACACATATATATAAAATTTTTTAATTTTTTGGGTTCTTTCAATAAACTATGTAAAATCATCTAAGTTATGTTTTCAATCAATCATCAATCATAAATCGATCATATTTTTTAAATCATCAGTCATCAATCAATCATATTTCTTAATCATTAATCCCATTCTCCAAAATCTATTATTTTCTATTATCCATCTGCATATCACTAAAATCCTCATTATGTATGTATGTATGTATGTATGTATGTATGTATAATTCGGTAAAAAAATACATCGTTGCGAAAAATTCTATTTGAGCATTCTAAGTGAAAAATTAGATGAATTTTCTGTCTAATTTGTATCTGATTGAATTTTTTTTTTGTTTCTATACGCGCTCGGGCCATTGGTCAATGGTCCGAAAGACCGGGGTTCAATCCCAGGACGAATCATACCAAATACTCAAAAAAGGGACTTGATGCTACCTTGCTTAACACTCAGTATTATAAAGTAAGAGCAATCCAGGGAATGAAGTAGCGCCCTCCCTTACACATCGGTGTAGTAGCTATTGAAAAGGTAGCCTTCGGGTCACTCTCGACAGAGGTCGCCAACTTTATATATATATAATGCTAATTATTGGAAATTAGGATCTTTCAATCTTTCCTTAATAGAAGTATCTATATAAACATAGACTGCTGTTACAATGGAAACACAACGCGGCCACGAATCGTCCAGTGAGTAATAATAAAAGCTAAACTCGAGGGTTGAGATGAATGGAAAAAATAAGTTGTTTAAAAAGTCTTCTTATTTTTTCATTTCTTTTTTCATATAAACTACAATTTTGTTATGGAATAGACTAGTTTATCTTTACATTCATTTTACGTAGCATTCTATTGACTGAAGGTTAACAAGAGGAAAAATGGGGCTAGAAATCTTCAATCTTCAAAGTGAATAAGGCATTTCTCAGTGTAAAATCAATATTCATCAAATCAATATTTCATTTTATTTTATTCGATTTCTTTTTATTAGGGTCAAATATTGCGTTGTGGTGTCAGAGTAAAATATACCCAATTGTTTCTGGAGGAACAATTTTAGTCCTTGCTGAATCAAGGAGATTTTATATATATATATATATATATATATATATATATATATATATATATATATATATATATATCAGTATGTAGATATCGAAATTATTTGGATCTATCTATTTATCTATCTATCTGTCTATCTATCTATCTATATATATATATATATATATATATATATATATATATATATATATATATATATATATATATATATATATATATATCGAAAGTGTAACAATATAATATATATATATTGTTACAAATAATTTCGATATCTATATCTATATTCATATCTATCTATCTATCTATCTATCTATCACACACACACACACACACACACACACACACACACACACACACTTATGTATATGTATATGTATATATATGTTGTTGTTGTTGTTTTTGTTGTTGTTGTTATATACTGTTGGAATTCATCAATTTTTTTATAGTTTATCGATTTAATTTTCAGAAATAAAAATATCACATTCAGATGATGCCAACAGAGTTGAAACTAGTGGAGACGTAATAAGAAACGAAAAAAAAAAAAATCGTCAAAATGTATATTGTTGTGAGTCTTATTTTTTCCATCTTTATACATATATATATATATATATATATATATATATATATATATATATGGTTTTAAATATCAGTTTTGAAAATTTAATATTAAATCACTGTACAAGAGAAAGAATCTTGCTCGCAGAAAAATAATTCAGAGAAGCGATAAATAATTGGACACACACACACACACACACACACACACACACACACACACACACACACACACACACACACACATATATATATATATATATATATATATATATATATATATATATGTGTGTGTATATATGTATTCCTGTTTCTCTTTTTTTGTTGTTCATATATGAACATATTAGTTCTAAGTTTCAGTTTTGAAAATTTAAATCAAATTATGGTACAAACAGAATCAACTTGCTTGCTTGTCAGTTGTAGTAGTAGTAGTAGTCGTAGTAACAGGGGTTAACTGAAACAACTGAAGAATCATGTTAATTTCTTGAGCTTTTACAGATTTGATAAAAGTACAAAATATCTTGGCTCGCAAACAACGGTAGCTAATGTATAAACATAAGTTTTGTTTTTACTTAAAAAAAAACAAAAACAAACTTATCAACTATTTATTGTTATTTGTTTCCTCAGATTTTTTCCTAAACAAGAATAAGATAAAATAACATAAAATCAAATCAACTGACATTTTTACATATTTTTGACGTGTAAACATATTGAACTCCCCCACTCTCTTTCTTTTGTAGCTATTTCTAATGAATTTCTATTATTCTTTATTTGTTGTCTTTGATCTAAATACTCGTTCGAGATGAAACTAAAATCCAAGTGTGCCTAGAGTAGTTACAAATCAAGAACTTAGCCTTCAATAAAAGCTACATGACATTAGAAACGCTAAAAGATATGTAATAGTATGAACCAATTAAACGGTTTATATGTTCTCGTTTAAGCACTAAACCATATCTAGTACTGGTGCTCCAGGGAGTGTAGGGGTCACTGCTTTGTAAACCCGGAATGGTAGTACCGATTAGGGTTTTTATAAAAATCAAATAGATCTGTCGTAGATCATGTTTAAAATGATTGTGAACTATATTAGTTACATTGTCTCTTAAAACATACATATTGTAACTGTGAAGTGGTTATATTTTTAAATGATTGAGTAGATGTGTTTTTGTATCGTGTACAATTGGAGGACATTATTTGTTGCACGGACTTGAAATATCCTAACAAGGGTTGACATGTCGTAAAACCAACCAACCAACCAACCTAAACAGAATATGCCTAGTTGAAAGATATTATATAAATTGGGGTTATTAAAAGACTTTCTTGCTTTATAGAATTAGAACTTGTTGAATAAGAATTCTTTTTGGGGGGTCGTTGTGGATCAAAATAATAATGATAAAACCAGCAAAGAACGACCAAAAAAGTGTCATTGAATTCTAAGGAAATTGTATGCTTAAAAACTGCATTGAACTTATAAAAAATATGGAGTAAATATTTTCCCATTAAAAAAGGTTGGGGGCAAAATTAGATAAATTATAGGTAATCATGAAAGATTATGCATAGTCAATAAGTCACACACACACCACACACACACACACACACACACACACACACACACACACACACACACACACACACACACATACACATATAAACAAATACCCAAGTTAAATATCTGATTAGAACAGTTACAGATAATTTGAAACTTACCCCACCCATACTTAACAAATATCTTCCCAGTGTAGAGCTCACTGCCTGGTGTCTACGATAGCAGAGATCATTTTAATGGTCAGTTAAAAACACTTGGATACCAAAAAAATAATTTTCATTCAACGAATGGATATTCTACGTTTTCAGTTCATTTTTCGTCGATTCTTTTGTGACATATTAACTCTTTTTAAAAACTATTTTAAAAACTTGGTAAAAATAAAATCTTTTTCTTGAGAAAATCTTTTCTCCAATCCATGATCTAAAGTCGAAACTATGTGATGTAACAATTCAAAAATAAATAGTTTCAAAGAATTACTCCGATGCGTTTTATATACTAATACAAAAATAACTAAATAAACAACTAAACGTCTCATGAACACCTTGGATTCCCGATGTAACAAAGGTCCATGATGATTGTGGTGCTTTTATTTTGGAAACGGTCAAGAATTCTAGCGAGCGATGACT
This sequence comes from Sepioteuthis lessoniana, assembly GCA_963585895.1. Taxonomy (NCBI): domain Eukaryota; kingdom Metazoa; phylum Mollusca; class Cephalopoda; order Myopsida; family Loliginidae; genus Sepioteuthis; species Sepioteuthis lessoniana. The sequence goes on from CAUZXS010006662.1 coordinate 177,942, forward strand.
TCCAGCGTAAATGGCAGACCCCAACAAAACTACTATTCGTCTGCAAAATTAAATAATAATTTATTCATTTCCCGAGTTAAAGCATTAAAAGTATTTTGCTTGATTAAAGGTTTCGCTTTGATGTGCCGTTTTTTGATGCTTTACAATCACCTACATTTACCCAAACATAATTGGAATTTTAAAATTATCACCATTTTTTGCCTATCGTATCAAATAAAACGTATATTACTAATCCGTTTTAATTGTATGTAATTCTTTTTTTAAATGGATATTTTTTATATATCAAAATGGTTCTCGTCGAATCATGTTTAAAATTTTAAGTTAAATTGTGTAAATGACTGCTGGCGTTTTAAAAATGAATGATTTTATTTTGATTCCCTGAAGTCTATCTATCTATCTATCTATGTTAGTTTGTTTATATCTCAGTGTTTTAATGTCTATCCATCTATTCATCCATAACACACACACACAGACAAACACACACACACACACACACACACACACACACACACACACACACACACACACACACATATATATATATATATATATATACAGAAAGAGAGATGGAGAGAGAGAGATAAAAGAAAGAGAGAGAGAGTCTCTGTGTGTGTGTGTTTGTTCATCTAATTACTATTCATAATATTTTTTGCTTTTTACTTACATTTTTCTTAAAAAATAGCAAGGACTATATATATATATATATATATATATATATATATATATATACATATATATAGTCCTTGCTATTTTTAAGGAAAAATTATATATATATATATATATGAAATATAAAATATAATATATATATATATATATATATATATATATATATATATATATATATATATATCAAGCACAGTACAGAAAAATCAGAAGGCCGTTGAAGGATATTAATTTTTCTAATTTTACAATTCATTTGTATAAAAAAACAAAATCATAATTTCATTGCGAAAAACATTATTGGGTTGGCCAAAATACATATCTTACAAACCTGAACAAATTTTGTGCGTTACGCAATATTTAATTGAGTTTATGAAAGACATGAAACGAACGCAGCAATAATGAAGTAATGCACTCGGACGAGACGACTAAAATCTTGATATATTGGTCTTTAGTCTTTTTGTGAAAATTATAATTAGTTTGTAGAATAAATAAACAATAAAAAGAAAAAAATATATAGCAAAGGGCAGGACTCCAAACTTACAAATCGAACTATTAATCTTAATTAGTTTATCCATGGTAGTCAGAGTTTTGTGTTTATGGACTGGTTCATATTATTTTTATGACAAACGAAAAAAACAAAAACAACAAAAAACAAAAATAACAAACAAACCGAGATACACCCATATTAGTACATCATTTTTTATATTTCTTTTCCTATTCTCAGGGGTTGTTAAGTGTTTACATTGCAAATTAGACTGATGTTATTTCAATGGAGAGTTAAAAGTTTTGAATTCTATTCTAAAAAAATTAGAATGGTATATTCGTAGAAAACCTTTGATAATTCATTGCAGAATATACAAAATTTACTTCTCAGATTATATATTGTTGCAGCTATAATGCGAGTTTATTTCATTGCAAAATAAATGAATAAATGTATAAATCAATAAATAAAAATAGATAAATAAATACTAACAAATAAACCGATAAATAAATGAAAATAAAATGAAATAAATACAGAAAAATCTATCTATCTATCTATCTATCTATCTATCTATATATATATATATAGAATTTTTTGTCATCTTGATTTACGTTATTGTTTTTTAAAAAATCCCAACTCATTTGGGACGGTTTGTCAACTATATAGAGGAACCTTGTGTATCGAAAGCGAAAAGGCCTTTTCTCACTCCTATATATATATATATATATATATATATATATATATATATATATATATATAGACACACACAGACATATATATATATATATATATATATATATATATATATATATATATTTATATATATATATATATATGTATATATATATATATATATATATATATATATATATATATATATATATATATACTAAGTTCGACTTAGAAATTAGACGA